>LPNX010332726.1:148330-209843 GCA_001517045.1 Pseudotsuga menziesii
GGTCCTATATACTAATTCTAGAGGAACCCAAAATCAGAAATAAATCATTCCTAGGATATAGATGGCATGCATTGACTTTAAGGTGCCACCTAATTAAGCTAGTGGGTGAATAATTAATCACTATTGATTAATTATTTTATCCTAAGTGTATGAGTGGGTTTATTATATCCCAACACAGAGAATAAGCAGGTTGTTGATACCTGCCCCATAAGGTGAAGAACCCTGTCCATACTGCCTCCCATAATAGGGTCCATAATTCATCGCATGAGATGTCCCATGAGACACTTCGTAAGTAGGAACATACGCTCCGGAAGTAGGAATATACATCCTGGAAGTAGGAATGTGACCTCTAGAAGTATGAGGATGACCTCTCAACAAAACGGGTGGTACATGAGGTTGAGACACAACCGGTCTAGTAGCCGCAGTACGGACATAACTCGTAGCAATGTTTCGGCCCGAAGGATCACGTGAATAAGGTGGAGGGTGAAAATTTGAAGAACTAGGGACAGAGGATGAAGGGATATGTGTGATTAAGTAAGTACTATTCCCTATAGTCACTCGTCTTGGATCTGGTATCCTAATAGGATCACTAACCCTAGACCTAGGAGGAATATGTGATGTAACTTCCACCACCGAGATGGAAGGTGCAATGTGACTAGTACTCCCAAACCTCTCCGCATGGTAAGGAATGAGAGTGCCCCCAGGCATAGTGTTAGGCTCGAACTCAAATTCGACATGAAATGCCAAATCATGTGTGGGAAAACCATACATACCATAACTACCATAACTAGTGCTTGCGGGTTCAAAATGAGTCTCGGCATCCTCTGGCATTCCATACCAGTAACATGTCAATGGGGAATCAACCTTGGAGTGAGTAGGTCTATCATTAAAGGTTCCTATATCAGAAATCACTGGACCTAACTTAGCCAAGTCGGGTGAAGGATTGTAAGTAGGAGTAAACTCCCCATCGTCTACATGAATGGGAGAAGGTGGTTCAGGAATACCTTCTATATGGTCTCCCATGGCGTGTGAATCAATGTGCGAAGTAGTATGCCTGGACTGTCTAGGTCTCTCTCCCAAAGGAGGAGGAGAAGTAGAAGGTGAAAGTCCTGCTAAACGATGAGAATGGTGAGGAGCCGCACCTGAATCCACAATGACTCAAAAAATAGAAAAGACTCTCTATTTACACAAACCCTAGGTAAACTATCGTGCATAGAGCAATCACCAATAAAATCTAAAGCTAAATGCTAGCAATCAAGGGCAGGATAAGTGAGCTCCCGAATGAAGCAGGTATGTCTTGCCTAAAAGAGGCTTGAGACTCCCATACACAATAAGCGGAGGTACGTAACCAATTATTGTGGCCCTCAGCTTCAACGCGTAAAGCGACTGTGCTGTCTGACCCCAACCTGGCCGGGACACCCGCAGAATAACCCTTGCAAAGTACCCCCTCGATATCCTAGGTAAGGCCACTAAGGTCACCTCAATATAATCAATGCTCAAGCGGATAGTCGCAGGTGGGATTGACCGTATGGGTAGGGTAGAAAATCCCAAAACTCTCGAAAGAGCCCCCAGATACAAATACAAGCCTTGAAATATCTCCGGTGCTACTCAGTTATGACTAGGGGTCATCCCAATCAATAACCACTCACACTGCCTCGTGCTTAACTCCCTTTTGAGAGGAGGATCCTGAGAAACACTGGTTATAGCAAGGATTTCACACACTCACCTGGACAGACACATACATGTTGTGGTTTAGTGATCTTGGAGAATTTACTCACAATGAACTATTCCAAGATCCTAAAACCTAATCTTGTTGGTGCACCCTATAAAATAAAAGAGTGTAGTTCATTTGAATTAAGTGTTGATTTTAATTGCCTTTATTACTCAAAAGAGGGATATGGCCGTGCAACTAATGGTTTTATGACGCAACAAGAAGTAAAATGCACACCTAACAATCAATGCAAATGCATTGTGTCCATGAAAATAGGGTATGCTACTACGTGAAATGCACAATTTTTCTTCAAATGATGAATTCAAGCTTTCCTATATGAAATCCTAACTAGTACTCCGAAGCAAATCTAATGCAAGTACGATGCAAAATGTGAAAAGCAATGCATAATGATAAGCAAATATTTTTGGATTTTTTGAAATAAAATGAGGTACAAAAGGCAAAAGAATGATTCTACAACCCCTAGACTCTGCAAGCACACTCAAACAACACTCAAGAAAAGAACTAAGGTAAAATAAATCTAATGCACTAATCCCAAACAAAAAATCGAAAATTCCATGACAAGAACCTTCTAAAAAAAAATTTAGCCTAAAAAAAAAACGTCTTTGGTCAGAAACAGAGGTATAAACAGACTTAGGCAGTGTCAAAGGAGACTCAGCAATCATCAAACTTCACCCAGCAACCATTTAACTTCCACTAAAAGGAAAAACTAAGGGCATACATGACTGTTTGTAGTAAACCCTCGTGTATACGTGAAAATCACAGAGAAACCCATGTGTTTTTAGCGACTATGAGTTAAAAACTCGTGTACAGGAAGAAAGGTGCATAAATATCAAGGCAAACAAACAAGCTGAGACAAACTTCACACCAATCAGATACTACTAGGAAAACATGCCCCCAGACCCGACACAGAGACAAGAGAGAAAGAGCAATTCAAAGTCATTGAATGTCGATAGAAAACCCCCAAAGGACAACTACTAGGAACTCCCTAGCAGAGTCGCCAATTCTGTTATGGAGAGAAATTCCTATGGCTTGGGGTACCACAACAGACAACTTTGACTCCAGAAATCAATCCTTCCCAATATGCAATAGAAATTAAATGTCTAACACTAAAGGATTAGACCTCGTACCTTATTCTGGACGGTTGAAGTAGATCCCCGTTGAGCTTTCCAACTTCAGCTTGAATTGACAAATTACTTCCTCAACAACAAGTAAACAATACAAGCATACTATATATCATGGTGTTAGATCTATTCTAGCATATATAATCAATAATGTATAAGCATTTGAAAACATCCCATGGATAAAATAATCATTGAAACACACATTATTGGACAGGAAAAGATATTTCTATTAATATAAATTAGAGATTACAATAGATGCAACCTCTGTCGGCACATTTACGAATCAGAGAAACTGAATCCACCACTTGGGCCTCCACCACCTCAATCCTCCATCTCTCGATAGCAAGCTCACAAGCAAAAGGAAAGCTTGGGAAGAACACAAAAGTGCTCCAAGGGACAAAGGGATGCATACTCAAGCATAAGTTTTGGCAACAATGGACTATAGTTTCTTTGCTCTCAATTATCTCATATGCCTTCAATGTACCATAGAGTTCCTTATATATCTTTTCAAAGGGGTAATGAAAGGTCGAATCCGAGCGATCTCAAGGCACAGGGAAGGCCAGGAGTCAAGTGAGTCGGATCCATGTCAAGGAAAACTCCAAAAGGATTTGGATTTTGTACACATCCCGATGTACACGGTTTTAGGGGTCAAACCCATGTATATACGCGATTAAGGGTTTAAAATTCACGTGTATCATTTTTCACATGTTTTTAGGGATGGTCAAGGAAACACCAAAGGACAAAAAATGGTCCAAGGGGTCTAAAGAGTCTGCAGCAGGACAAGGGAAGGCCATACAAAGTGTGATTCACCTGGAGTGGTAAAATCAGCTATAACAATACTCACTTCACTCAAGCAAGTTTGCAAGAGAGAGAAGAAGAATTGCACCAGAAAGAAGAGAGAAGCAGTTGTCTTGGGTTTTACACTACTTTGGTTGAGTTCTATACTGAGGAAGTTTTGTTGGGTTTTCTCCCCAATGAGGGTTTCCCAGGATAAATATTTTTGTCTCTTGTGTGGATGTACTTGTTGTTCTTTCAGTGATCCTACCACCCTAAATTGTTTTAGAATATCATCTAAGAAATAAGAAAACTTAACATGGTATCAGAGCCACCCTAAAAGGAGACATTGTACAACTAGAGTTTATTGTTTCGAACAATTCCCTCGACAGATAAACCAAAAAAGAAGGTTAACTCAACTCTCCCTAGAAGGGTGCATCTTTTTGTGAAGACAAAATTGAATTTTGAGAAGTTTAATTTTTGGGCCCAACACTACTTTTAGGAAGAACTAAGGCTTCAAGTTTTTTGAGGTTACATCATCAATCTCAGAAAAAGGAAGATACAGTCTAGCTCACCTTGGGGAGGTACATATTTTCCAACAATCATCCCTACAAGTGATTCAAACTGGAAAATTAGGGTGTTACCATCAAACCCTAGGTCATCCCGAAGAAGGTCAGCCAATACCAATCTTCTCCAAGCAAGTATTATCTCTCCTATTTCCATTTGAGGTTCTCTTTCTATTAAACATGGAAAAGAATACCAAGCTAGATGAGAAGCTTGAGGGTGCTGAGAACTTCAGAGCATGGAAGTACCGAATCATGCTCATCCCAGAAGAGAATGATCTAGAAGACTTCATAAAGGAGGAAGTTGTAGAACCTGAAGGAGATGAAGCTAAGGCCAATCACAAGAAGGATATGATCAAGGCTAAAAGAATAATTGTTGACTCCATCAAAGATAACTTGATATCTCAAGTATCTTCAAGGAGAACACCAAAGTAACTGTTTGATTCCCAATCCAACCTATTTGAAGGAAGGAACATTATTATGAAGATGACTTTGAGAAATCAACTCAAAGGTGTGAAGGCTCAAAAGTAAAAAACCATGCAATCATACTTCACAAGAGTATCCCAGATCAAGGAGCAATTGGAATCTATTGGAGATATGGTAGAAGATGCAGAATTTGTAATGACCACCCTGAATGGACTTCCAAGAGATTGGGAATATTTAATTCAAGGAATATGATCTAGAAGAAAACTTCCCAAGTTCCGATAGTTATGGGAAGAATGTGTTCAAGAAGAAGAAAGAATAACAGTCAAATAAGAGTTTTGAAAGTGAAGATTAACCCCTGACAATTCATACCAAAGGCTCTTCAAGAGGAAGAATTATGATCATCCTCCCAAAAAAGTACAAGGGTTTAAGAAGAATAAGAAGTTCAAGAAAGACTTCTCAGGTTATGAATGCTTCACTTGTCACAAGATGGGACACATCTCCATAAACTTTCCCATGAGTGCAGATCAAATCAAGAAGAACAAAAGATTCCGGGCACATACATTTGAAGACAATGAAGAAAAAGAAGAAGAAAGAACTAAAGAAGATGAAGACTCTTGCGAAGAATATGTCTTAATCTTAGCACCCATAGTTTCAGTCTCACCTGGTAATGATACTTGTCTAGTATATAGTGGTGCCTCCAGGCACATGAAAGGTTACAAGGATTCACTCTCTCGTCTTGAACATAAGGATTCTCCACACAAAGTAATGCTTGGAGATGATTAACAATATCCCATCAAAGGGATGGGAGAAGCCTCATATAAACTGGACTCAAGAAATTCCATGAGGATGAAGGATGTCATGTATGTTCCAGGGCTAAAGAAGAATCTCCTTTCTATCTCAGCATTAGATAAGGAATGTTTTAGAGTATCTTTTGTAGATGGTTAAGTTCTTATGTGGGGAAAAGGAAAAACTATAGATGATGCAGTAGTGATTGGAATTGAAGAAGGATGACTCTACAAAATAAAGGGACATGTAGACTCAACATTGATGACTAGAACCATAAGCCCATGTGAGTTATGGCGCATAATACTTGCTCATGTACATTACAAAGCATTACCAACTGTGAGCAAGGTGGTGACATGCTTGCCATAGATTCATATATACCATGAAGGAGTGTGCAAAGGATGTGCACAAGGAAAGATAACCAATAACCCTTATCCAAGAAGTAACAATATATCAAAAGTGATTCTAGACATTGTTCACTAAGATATTTGTGGACCAATGCAAACTACTTCATCAAGCGGGTATGCTCACTATGCCTCCTTCATTGATGACTACTCCTGGAAAACTTGGATCTATTTCTTGAAGAAGGATGAAGCATGTGAGAATTTCAAGGAGTTTAAGGCTGTTGTAGAAAACCTCTATGAAAATAGGATGAAGACCTTAAGATCATATGATGGAGGAGAATTCACATAAGGATAATTCAACGAGTACTGCAGAGAAGCTGGGATTAAGAGGTATCTCACCATTCCCTACAATCCACAACAAAATGGTGTGTTAGAAAGGAAGAATAGATCTATCATCGAAGTTTTAAAAGCCATGATCCATTATCAACACCCACCTAAGTATCTATGGGCAAAAGCAACTAGAATAACATTATATGTGCATAATAGAATCTCCCACAATGCCCTTGGGAATAAAACTCTAGAAGAGATGTTTATTAGAGAAAATCGTGAAGTTAGTCACCTTAAAATATTTGGCTGTTTGGTTTACATACACATGCCTAAGGAGAAGAGATCAAAGTTGGATCCTTCAGGAAAGAAGGGATTGTTTGTGGGATATAGTGAGCAATCAAAAACTTACTGGATCTATATCCCAGGGAACCATCAAATTGAGCTAAGTAGAGATGTTAATTTTGATGAAGATACAACTTTCAGGAAATCAAGGAAAGAGAAGGAAGTCAAAGAGGATCATGAAACTCCTAGAGCTGTAGAAGTTTCTAAACTAGTTAGAAATGAGGTGGAAGAACAGATACCTAAGAACCATGACATAAAAAACCTCAGACCTAAAGAACTTCCTAGTGAGATGATCTCATGTAAAAGAAGGTCTGCTTGGGCACAAGAAGTAATTGAAGAAGCATAAAGAATGGTGTCCCTGATGGAACCATCAGAGAAAGAAAGAAGCCAAAGGCATACCCTAGTTATGTGGCTTTGATGTGCAACCTCGTTGATCAAGAACCTATGTTCTTTGTATAATAAATGAAGCAGAAGGAATGGGTATATTCCATGGTCAAGGAATACCAATCCATCATAAAGAATGATGTATGAAAAGTAGTGCCAAGACCAAAGAACAAGTCAGTAGTGTCCTCGAAATGGATCTACAAAACAAAACAATCAACATAAGATAGTATAGAGAAGTACAAGGCAAGATTCGTAGCCCATGGGTTCTCTCAGAAAGAAGGAATCGACTATGAGGAGACCTTTGCGCCAGTAGAAAGGTACACCTCAATTATAACTGTCCTTTCCTTGATATCCAAGATGAAGTGGAAGTTACATCAGATGGATGTAAAGACAACTTTCCTAAATGGAGTAATAGAAGAAGAGGTATCATCGAACAACCACAAGGTTTTGTGACATGTAACCATACAACTAATGTATGTGGAATTAAGAAGGAATTGTACGGGCTGAAGCAATCCCCCAGAGTGTGGTATGGAAGAATTGATGGTTTCCTGACGAGTTTAGGCTTTACAAAGAGTAAAGCAGATTCCAACCTCTACTAAAAAGATGAGGATGATGGGATTATGATACTATACTTAGACGATTTATTTTTGAAAGGCGAAGAGAAGCCCATCAACGAATGCAAAAAGAAGCTCGATGCATAATTTGAGATGAAAGACCTTGGAATGATGCACTACCTCTTAGGTCTTGAAGTATGATAGTATCCAGATGATATTTTCCTCAACCAAGGAAAATATGCAGTAGAGATCCTAAAGAGGTTTGGGACGATGGATTGTAGGCTCTGACTACTCTGATGACAAAAAATTTGAAGCTCTTGAATGATGATTCTTCAGAAATAGTGGATGCTACCGTATACATACAGATTACTGGTTCAACTGTACTTAACCAATACAAGATCAGATATATGTTTTGTTGTAAACAATTTAAGTTAGTATATGGTGAATCCCAAACATATTCACTTAGTAGGAGAAAAACATGTGACGAGGTATCTAAAATGAACGTTAGATTATGGTCTCAGATATGCATCAGATGGCGAGACCAGATTACATGGATTTACAAATTTAGATTGGGAAGGAAGTACCAAAGATAGAACGAGAACTTCAAGATGTTTTAGTTTGCGATCAGGCATGATCTCATGGTTCAATAGAAAGAAGACCAGTATTGCACTCAACACGACAAAATCTGAATACATAGTAGCATGCTCAGCTTGTAGCGAAGTGGTATGGATTTTCAAGATGTTGACAGGACTATTTGGTAAAGAGGTTGAGGTAACTGATATCCATTGTGATAATCAGAGTTGTATTAATATGACATAAAACCCATTGTTTCATGATAAGTCGAAACATATCGAAATCAGATATTACTACATATGTGATATGGTAAAGAAGGGAGCTGTAAAGCTCAAGTATATTCCTACAGAGGAACAAATGGTAGATATATTGACTAAGCCTTTGTCTCATGTAAAGTTTGAAACTTTCGAGACAAGCTTGGTGTAGTCTGAAAGGACCTCTCTCAAAAGAGAGAGTAGAAGGCTCTTTGTTGTAGCGGTGTGGTAGCTCAGTCTAGGGTAGGGTATTTCTGGCTAGGCTTGTTGCACTGAAAGGGTTAGTAAGTTGGACGAGGCCTGTTTATCCTACAGGGATCAGTATTCCTGGCTAGGCTTGTTTGGACCGAAATGGTTAGTAATGAAGACAAGGATTTTTTGGTCCCCAGGGAGATCCATCTATCTGACTAGGATTGTTGGCTCGAAAGGGTTAGTAAGTCAGAAAAAAGTCCCGCGTGGATCTACTAGAGAACCCACTGTGATGATGCTTCAGAAGGCCAAAGGGAAAGAGGTGGTTTCAATATTCCTATATTGACGAGGCAGGTTCAATATTATCATACTGATGTTCACGAGGTAGGTTTAGTATTCTCATACTGATACTGATGAGGTAGGTTCAATATTCTCATAATGATGTTCATGAGGTAGGTTCAATATTCTCATACTGATACTGATGATGCAGGTTCAATATTCTCATACTAATGTTGATGACTCAAGTTCAGTATTCCCATACTGATCATGATGACGTAGTTTCAATATTTTCATATTGATGATTGATGCGGTAGATTCAATATTCTCATATTTATGTTGATGAGGTAGTTCTAGTATTTTCATATTGATGTTGATGAGGTAGTTTCAGTATTTTCATACTGATGATTGATGCGGTAGATTCACTATTCTCATATTGATGCTGATAAGGTGGTTTCAGTACTTTACTTATTGTACAAATAATGACCTTACATTTATTTGTTGATGATGGGGTTTTAGCACTAACATGCTAATGATGTTATTGTTGTTACTTTAGTATTTACATACTAATGTTGCAGGTAGATCATTCAATATTCACTTACTGATATGGAAGAAGACGATTCAGTGCTCATATACTGATATGACAGAAGAAGAATCAATATCTACATACTGATATTGTAGAAGAAGAAGAAGACTTAGTATCTATATATTGATATTACAGAAGAACAAGAAGACTCAATATCCACATACTGATATTGCAGAAGAAGAAGAAGACTCAGTATTCACATACTGATATAGCAGAAGAAGAATAAGACTCAGTAATCACACAATGATATTGTAGAAGACGACTTAGTATCCACATGCTGATATTGTAGAAGAAGACTCAATATCCACATACCTATATTAAAGAAGGAGACTTAGTATCCACATATTGATATTGTAGAAGAATACTTAGAAGAAGACTCAATATTCACTTACTGATATTGCGGAAGAAGTTGTAGAAGATGACCCAGTATTCTCATACTGAGATTGATGATGAATATGTATGATGTGGTTCCAAAACTTCCTATGACATATAGAGACTCACCAATCAGATTTACAGTGGTGTTAGTGGTTGTTGATATAGAATACCTTCCTAGTTAAGAGGGAGTGTTAAAATGTTGTAACTTCGGAAGATATTCTAGTTGTGATAATTGTATTCCTCCTTCGGGAGTTGTCACTGATGTAATTGGTCATGTAAGTGTCATTGAAATAATAAATGTAAACCTCTAGATTTAAGTAAGGTCAATAGTACTCTTGAGTCTTTATAAAAAATATTATTTTGGTCTCCTACCAGTCAATTCATCCCTGTCAGTTATACAAGTCATCCCGGTTAGGTTTTAGGACAAGTCAAGAGTCAAATATAAATAGGGAGGCACCTCCTTCATTTGTACTCACTTCACTCAAGCAAGTTTGCAAGAGAGAGAAGAAGAAGTGCCCCAAATAAAAGAGAGAAGCAGTTGTCTTGGGTTTTACACTGTTTTGGTTGAGTTCTATACTTAGGAAGTTTTATTGGGTTTTCTCCCCCACGAGGGTTTCCCAAGATAAATCTTTTGTTCTCTTGTGTGACTGTACTTGTTGTTCTTTCAGTGAACCTACCACCTTAAATTGTTTTAGAATATCATCCAAGCAATAAGAAAACTTAACACAATCAAGCAATAACATTGTATAGTTGGGGCCATTTAATGTTTTCCAAGTTATAACACAAATGCAACCCTCATTTGCAAGTATTACGTTGATCCAATAAGAATATAGGGATATTTTTGGGCATTGTATATTATTTGAATAGTGCACTAAATAACATTAAAAAACTTAGTTGGTTTTCCAAGATAATTCAAGAAGGGAAAACAATTCAAAGGTTGAAAATTAACTACTATCATCCTCAAATCCATATTTAGAAACTTTTATAAAGTCGAGTTTCTTAAACCAATAAATAAAATATTTTCCACTAACTATATGAAGGGGTGTTGGGCCCACTATATGCCAGTTAATAAAAACTTAACATGCAGAGTGCTAAACATAAATTGTCAACCCGAGGAAGTCTTTTATTATAAAGCTATCGTGTAAGATCTATGCAAGCACAATTTCTACCTGACACTGTTATCTATTGATATGCAATCAAAACTCTTTGTAAACTAGATCACACCTTCTTGAAAAGAAAACAAACCCCAATCCTATTCATAAATCCAAACTGTAAATCTAATCACACTTCAACAAAATCAATTCTTAAGAAGCAAGATATAAATACATAAACCTGGAAGCAATGCTAAGTTGGCCAACGATCTATCAAGATGAATTAACAGGAAAACAACTATGATAAATCTAATGAAAGGCGCATGAATTAAATAATAAAAACAACTATGATCAATCTAATGAATGAAAGCATGAATTAACAAATAAACAAATCTACAAAATAAAACACCTACATTCAACACTACCAGCATCTTCTTAGGGAAGAGGCCCCTTCCTCCACTGAGCAGAGCTGGATCTCCCCAACGAAAGTCTACAACTCCAGAATTAAGAAACTGCCATCATGTATTATCATAATGGAATGATTACAATAGATCTGGATCAAGTCCTACAACATAACATTGATTTCTCTCCTCATTCTCAATGAGATTGATTACATATTTATACATAAAATTATCTCATGGAAATGAGGAACTGAACCCCCAACTCGTGATCTGTAATAGCTGAAACACGGCCGTAATTACTAACAACTTTGGAACCGGCTGCAATAGTAAATCTGGAAAATACCCTCTCGAAGAACCGCCTATATATCAAAAATTGTGGATGTGTTTGGAAATTTCCTCTTGATTCAGATAAATGAGGCTGTTACACACAAAACCCATGTTTCATATTTTTTATATTCTTTTCCATCTGCCTGTGAATTGAGACGCAAATCAAGGTGTTCTTATCTGACATGCATTTTTGGTTAAGGCTGTAACAACTAGCTGTGAGCATCCTGTACATGACAAATCACTCCACAAACCATCATTAGTAAAATTATGCATAATAGTCTTCAATTCATCAAAGATAAAGGAAAATGATCATTATTAACCACTTAAAACATCAATGGAAGTAGTATGTTGTTTTATGCACATTACAACAAATGGATTGAAAATGGAATGATAAATGGGTGACAATAGGAAGAAAATGGATGAAATATATGTCGATATGTGATGGAAAATTGGACAATTCCGTGGCCCAACAAGGGGGATTATTTTTCCATAGTGATGAATAAGAGGGGGAATTTGTGGAAACGATTTTCTTAGGCACAATCATTAAGGTAAGGCATATGATTTGGGATTGGAGTCATTGGACCTTGGCATGTACTTAAATTGCAACATAGGTTTTTATTTTCACTATAATGTATGACAATGAGCTCAATTGAGTTGGAACCTTCAAGTAATCCAAACTTGGTTAGCCTCAACAATGACCTAGTTAGGGAGAAACATAGGGTTCTAAGAAGGATATCACACAGAAACTACCCCTGGAATTCGAGTAAGTGAATAAGTAGATTCGATTTGGTTGACTATAGTGGGATTGACATGCTCCCAAAAATATCTCGAGGCATTAGCCATATAATAGAAGTGGTATCCCAACTAATGATGTCAAATCACCAACAATAAATATTGACTAGTGTTTTTAGGAATTCCAATCATTGTGCATGCCATTTATTTAAATGCAATAGTCATTGGGTGAGGTCGGGTGTGAAGATATAAGGTTCCATAAAAGGACACATTTAATATATGTCAGGATCTTACCCTAACCTCTCCACTTTAGGCTACCAATGAGTTAGTTAATTAATGTATGTGACTATCTTATTTGAATAAGACATGTTAGATAGTAGTGGATAGTTATTTAATGTAAAAGGGACATATTTATTAATTAAGGCCCATTATATAGTTGATTATCATTAATGATATGACCATAATTAGTTAGGGTTTCTCTATTGAGAACCTATTTAATGAGCCAGGAGGCTATGTATTGTTTCATTGAATATTATTGTATTGAAAACTTTGCTTAGTGAAAGGTCACCCCACCTTAAGGGGAAAGTGAGCATTGATTTATTTCTTTTATTATCTTAATACAAGGGTTTATTTCAAATATTTGATCTCATTTGTCTCTTGTATCTAGGTTTATGCATATATAATCTTTGCATACTAGGTTTTTGTTTCAAGTTTAAGGGTTAAGGAACACTGCAATTGGTACAATACCTATTTCCTGAGTGATTTTAGCAATTTTTTACACTAAATATGTGTTCTAATGTATTTAAATATTAACACAGAGATATGTCGTTCAATGGGTAAATCCATGGTTAGTGAAGAGTAAACATAGAAAATACAAGTCGTGTCACCTCGTTGACACCCTTTCAACTCCAATTGATAATCCTATGAGTTGTATTGCATCAGATAACACTTACAAGTGAAATTGCCTTCCATGTACCTTTAGGAATATTGGAATCCCTCTAGGCAGACCTGGAAAAACCATGGCCATCCTTTTGCTATAGTACATCGAGAACAACACTTGGGGAGATCATTGTTACTTATCAAATAATCATGTACTATGGTTAAGAGTACATTTTAACTTCCTTAGTTATCATTGTGGATTATTCAGTTGAGTACTATTGTTAGAAACCCTCAGGTGTATTAGAGAGGTTTAGCACCTGACACTCCTTTTTTCTAAAGACCTTGCAAACTCTAGTCTCTATAGTCATTGAGGAAAATTCTTACTATTTTTGTATCCATAAAGAATTTGAAATTCTACCAGCATAATAATACTAATCAGGGAGTAGGGATGGTAGATGCAGAGGGTTCTCTACGACCTATAGGAAATGTGGAATATAATTTTTCTTGGGAATTAGGAACTCTAACCAACAACTGGGAAGAAAATATGGCACACTATAAGGGCCAATATAGAGTGAAATAAAAAAGAATATGAACGCTAACAATTGTTAGGGATTCCATGATCACAATTTGACGTATACAGGAATCAAGTCTCTAAAAATAAATCCAATTAAGGAGAACCATGATTCACATTCAAATTCTAATGAAGAGTCTAAATGAGGTTCAATGGTTTCATGTTTATCAAGATTTAAACAAGGCTATCAATTCCCAAGCGAACCTTGGTAGCCACTTCCACCAAGGTAGTATAGTTGAAAAGGGGGGAGGAATGGATATGCAATACTCCCTTAACTTTTTTACACCAATTAAAACAACACATGATCATATCCATGTGTCATTTAATAAATCTCATGAAGGTTCAAGAGTTAGGGCACATGCATAAATCTGCTTGCACATTCAATCCATACAACTTGAGTTCTTTAAAGGATGAATGAAGGGGAATTCTTTAGGCATGTGGGAAATATCTACATCAAAAATCTAGTTCTTGTGAATAGTTCCTTTGCATCTTCCATGGAGCAATTATGGTATTTCATGAGCATGGGTCTTGGTTCTCGCCTTCAGATATGAAGGCCACGATAGATATGCAAGTCATTGCATTGATAATTGGTTTGAAGTCCTTTATTTATTTATTCTAGGTCTACATTTTGTGCCTTTGTTTTTATTCCTGATTTAGTTGCATCTCAACTCTTTTGGTTTATTCGAATATATATCCTTGATCTTGTGAAGCTTTGGAAGGTAAGCTCAACATTGTTGTTCTTATTTCTGAGGGAAATCTCTTTGTTTTTAAGCATGAGGTTTTTCCTTTTGGTCTTGGGTCTGAGGTTCATCTTGTTGGGTTAGAGGTTCATGTTGAAGGGTGTTCTACTGGTGATATGGTTGTCTTATTGCTCATTGTTACTAGGTATTTAACTTTACCCTAGGTTTTAGTCTTCTCTTAGACACTCTTGGATTCGATATTCCTTGACGTGCCTTTGGTCGAAGGGTCATCTATCCTATTGCGGATTTGAGAGTCACTCTCTTGGAGTTATGCTTAGTTTGGATGTTATGTCTTTCAATTGGCTCTAGTGTCCTCGACTTCTTACAATTGGGGTTATATTAGTCTAAACCTATAATTTGAAGCACTGCTAGATATTCATAGAAAGCATGACTAATAAGGAGGAGCAATATTGTAATTCTTTGTATAGGTGTGAAATTTATTTGATGAAGGGTAAGAGATGATGATGCGTGATATGGAAAAAATAGAAGAATGGAGAAAGTGATGGGAATTAAATTATTTCAGGGATATGAAAAATACATAAAGGAAACTAAATGTATGCAAGGAGAAATTAAAAAACTATAAAAGCAACACAACTCTGTTGGAATTGGGCTTGGAGGCATATAATGATAAGTTAGCTGAATAGACATTGAAAATCAAATATATTCAATCCAATATCAAAAAATTGTAGTTGGAAAATTTTCTTGGTTTTCTAGCATTGAAGCACACTCCCTTTCTAGTAGTATCGGTTGATTCAATTGAAGAGAAAAAATTGGAAGGAAAATATGAGGATGCAATAGAGAAAATATCTTTTGGGACTACCCTAGAAGGACATTCATATTTATCCTGTGTATTTGCTCAATTGAAGAATAATCATTAGGGGCATGGTGCTCATTATGGCTAACTCATTTTGATTTGTAAATTTCTATAGATATTCAATTGGAAAAAATTGTCACAACATATCCTACAACTTGATTCATTTTCTTAGATGATTTCCACAGTATGATAAATAAACTAAAACTGAAAATAAAATAAGTAGAGAAAAATAGCGCATCCACACACATAACACAATATTTACTCTATGGAAACCCATTATGGGGAAAAACCCAGCTAGAAGTGAGGGCTACGCCTTGCTCTTTACTTATCCAATATGCAATGAGAATACAAAGAAAGTGGTACTCACTATGTAGTTAAATTTGAAACTATAGCCTACACACATACTATAAGATCTCCTAATTCACTTGTTCTTCTATAATATCCACTCCCTTACTATTTCTCATTGATGGAACAATACAATAACATAATCAAAATGGAAACCCTTATCCTCCTAAGGACGTGATATTTAACATATCCCAATAGTCTTCTAGAGTTAGTTTTATGGTTTGTACACGCCTCAACTCCCAATTACGGAACTTAGGGTTTTTGGTACCTCTAGAATGTTCTTGAATTTACACTCATGACTAGCTCCATATGTGTGAGGAATGACAACTAACGTGGAATCCAATTAGTACCATGGTGGTCAAATAGATAGGTCAACTTGCAGGAGGCATAACTTCCTCATACAAACTTTGATTGAGTTATTCTTTGCACCATTGGAAAGGTATTAGAGTGTAGAATAATTTTGATGGGGATTTTGTGAAATTTGGACCCAAAAATAATTATTTAAGCCCTCAAATGTTCACTAGAAGGTTTTAGACCCCAAATCCTCAAAGTAGGAATTTCCCTTAAAATTCCCCCCTATAAGCACCGAATTCATCCAATCATTCCACCCATAAAACAAATAGATGAAAAATTATATATTTATTCAATTCAGATCACAACTCCCCATTTTGGGATGCTTTTGTTCCCCAAAATATTTTACTAAATGAGGTGAGGAATTTTTTCCTTTGCCTTAACCTTGCACCTTCTACTTGCTGTACAATATAGCCTTTCCTGGAAGTTGTCCTCTCAACCAATTTTCCAAAGTGTCAATCTTTGAGAAAATATAAAGATACTTGAAATTTAAAAGCTTTTGATAAATAAATCCAATGCATGTAGATATCATAAAACAATTCTAGCACACAAATTCTTCAATCTCTAAGACACATGATGTATCTTGGGAAAACCCTCCAAAATCCGAAGGATGAAAAACCCAACAAACAATCCTTTGAGTATGATTGATAATTGCAGAGAAGAATTTTACAACACTTGCAGTTTGCTTGATAAGAGATATCTAAGAAACACTAGAGAATAGAGATCATATAGAATACTGTCATAGCCTTTCCAAGTGCATAGCACTCCAATAACATCACTCTAATAACAAGCTTATTTAGTCATACAATGAAAGTAGCAAATGGTTGCATGCCTTTTGGGAACTGTAAACTCTATACACATTGTGTGCACTCTTCACACATTACCTATTGCGCCTTCCTTGACTTGGTGCCAGTTGTCACCTCGTAATTACCTCCCACATTGAATATATGCACCCTCCATTAATTCACTTAGATTTAACTGCCTCTAACTGAGTGTGTTGGCATTGGATCTCTTCAACCCAGGTTCAGTATCTCCCCCGTAATATATTGGCCCGACAGAGAAAGGTTTAGTCGATAGCACCTATGACGTAGATGTAGTTCTCACTTGAGATACTTTCTATGGGTATCTTCCAGAACTAGGTTTCCATAGTTGGATGGGGGATTTCACTTCCCTTGGTATTCTATGAAGGCAGTCAACATAAATTGATGGGTGGGATATTTATACTTATTTCACATAGTTAAGCTGCAATACATCTCATCCTTCGGCATATATTATAATAACAACCCAATACAGCCTAGATACATACCTCGATAACAATACGACAACTACATATAAACTCATTCATAAGCAAATACATAGACACATAATCACAATAACATATATATGCAACTCAAACACATTCATCATTCACACATTGTTACAGCTAATTTTATTACACATGGTTGATCACACTTTTATGGCCTTCCCTATCCCTCTGCAGAATCTTTGGACCCCATGGACTATTTTTGTACCTTTGATGTTTCCAAGATCATCCCTAAAAACACCTATTATTTGCTATACGTGACTTTTAATCCCTTTCTCATGTATATACGTAGATATTATCCTTAAACCCGTGTACATCGAGATGTGTGCAAAAGGCCAAATATTTTTGGAGTTTTCCTTGATGTGGATCCAAGTCACTTGTCTCTTGGCCTTCCATATGCCTCGATATTGCTCGGATTTGACCTTCCATTACCCCATTGAAGCACTATATAAGGAACCCTTTGGATACATTGAAGAGCAAGAAAACTATAGTCCATTGTTCCCATAGCTTGCTTATACTTGAGTCTCCATCCCTTTGTCCCTTGGAGCACTTTGTGTTCTTCCCAAGCTTGCCTTTGCTTGTGATCTTGATATCGAGAGATGGAGGATTGAGGTGGTGGAGGCCCAGGTGGAGGATTTAGTTTCTCAGGTTTGCAGACGTGCTGACAGAGGTTGTCACTTATGTAATCTCTGATTTTATTAATAGAAATATCTTTTTCAGTCCAATGATGTGCATTTAAATGAATATTGAATCCATGGATGCATTTAATTGCTTATGCATTATTGATTATATATGCTAGAGTAGGCCTAACACTATATTATATAGCATTCTTGCCTTGTTTACTGTTGTTGAGAGTAAATTGCTAAGGCAAGTGGGATTGGAAAAAGCTCAACGAGGAGTCTACTACAACCGTCCGGAATAAGGTAAGTTTTGAGATCCTTTAGTGTTAGATGTTGTATTTCTCTTGCATATTGGGAAGGGATTGATTTTTGTGGTTTCTATTTCTATTGTGGTACACCCCAAGCCATAGGAAGTTTTCTCCATAATAGAATTGGCGACCATACTGGGGACGTTCCTAGTTGTTTTTCTTTGGGGGTTTTTGGCATTCAATGTTCCTCTATTACTTTGATTTCTCTATTTCTGTGTCAGGTCTGGGGGCATGATTGCCCAGTAGTGTCCTGTAGAAGTACATTTTGTCTTAGTTTGTCCATTTACCTTATTTTTCTATCTTTTTCTTCCTGTACGCGGGTTTTGCTTTCATAGTCACGTGTACACGCGGGTTTTCTTGGAATAGTCACGTATGTACACAGGTTTACTGAGGATAGTTGTGTATGCCATGATTTTTTTATTTTTTGGGAAGATTAAGTGTTGTTGGGTGAGTTTGGATGATTGCTAAGTCTTCTTTGATGCTTTTAGAGTCTGTATCTCCCCTTTGTTTTTGTCCATAGACTCTTTTTGATTTGATTTTTGAAAATGTTCTTGTCATTTCATTTTCTATTTTTTGTTTTGAGATTAGTGCATTAGGTCTCTTTTTCCTTAGTACTTTGCTTGGATGCTGTCTGTGAGTGGTTTCAGAGTCTGAGGGTTGTAGAGTCATATTTTTGATTTTTATCTCATTTAATTCAAAAATACAAAACACATTTTGCTTTTTGCATAGTTATGCATTCTTTGCATTTTTGCATTAGCATGGTACTTGCATTAGGTTTGCTTGGTGAATATTAGTCATATTTTCATATAGGAATGATTGCATATACATTTGAAGGAAAAATTTTGCACTTCATGTAATAGCATACCTTGCTTTTTATTCAACACAGTGCTTTTGCATTGATTGTTAGGTGTGCATTTTACTTCTTGTTGTGTCATAACATCATTAGTTGCACGACCATTTACCCTTAGAGTAATAAATCTAATTAAAATAAACACATAATAAAATGAATTACACTCTTTTCTTTTCTAGGGTGCATCAACAAGACTAGGTTTTAGGGTCTTGGAATAGTTCATTGTGAGTTAATTCTCCAAGACCACTAAACAAAACAATTAGGTATCTGTCCAGGGGAGAGTGTGAAATTCTTTATATAATTAGTGTTTCTCAGGATCCTCCTCTTACAAGGGAGTTAAGCACGAGGCAGTGTGAGCAATTATGATTGGGATGACCCCTGATTGTGATTGATTAGAACCGGAAATATTTCCAGGATTGCATTCGTATATGGAAGCCTTTGAGGTATTGGCTAGTGCGCCCCTGGGGTACTAGTTGTGCTTTCAGGCTTCAGGCTTTGTTACCCCGCCCATACGGTCAATCCCGCTTGTGACTGTCTGCCTGAGCATTGATTATATTGAGGTGACCTTAGTTTCCTTACCTATGTTATCGAGGGGGTATTTACAGAGGTTATTCTGCAAGTGTCCTGGCTAGGTAGGGGTCGGGAAGCACAGTCGCTATATGCGTTGAAGCTAAGGGACACTATAATTGGTTACAAACCTCCACTTGTTATGTATGGGAGTCTCAAGCCTCTCCCAGGTGAGACATACCTGCTTCATTCAAAAGCTCACATATCCTACCCTTGGTTTTCTTGTGATTTGGCTTTACATATTTAGGTGTATGCTCTGTGCACGCTAGTTTGCCTAGGGTTTGCGTAATTAGATCGAGTCTTTTTATTTTTTGAGTCATTGTGGATTTGGGTGCGGCACCCTGCCATTCTCATCGTTTAGCAGGACTTCCACCTTCCATGTCTCCTCCTCCTTTGGGAGAGAGAACCAGACAGTCCGGGCGGACTACTTCTCACTTTGATTCACACACCATGGGAGATCATGAGGATGAGATTACATAGATGTATTCTCCACCTCACGAGGTTGGGGAGGAATATCCTACTAGTGCATATGATAATTTACATGAACAACCTTCATGATATGGTTATGATCCCTCATTCACAAGTCACCGATATTGGTTTTCGTGCGATGAGACTCACTATGAACCCACAAGCACTAGTAATATTAGATATGACATACCTGATATTCCTGACCCCGATCTAGCATATCATGTTGAGTTAGAAATTGACCTTGGAACTATGCCTGGGGGAACTCCTACTCTATTCCATGTGGAGAGGTTTTGGGGCACTAGTCACATTGCACCTTCCATCTTGGTGGTGGAGGCATCTTCACATGATCCTACTAGGCCTAGTGTTATTAATATTATTCAGATACTAGGACCAAGACGAGTGAACATTGGGAACACCACTTACATTCCTTCACATGTCCCTTCGTCCTCAAACCCTGTTCCTTCGAATGCATTTTCAACGACTCATACAACCCCTAGTTCACGTGGGCCTTTAGGCCGAAATGTTGCTACTAGCCATGTTCATTCTGTGACTGCTAACACGGTTGTATCTTAGAGCCGAGTACCTCCTATTGTGTCAACATGTCATGTACATGTTTCTGGCTAGTCTCATGTTCCACCTCGTGGAGTTCCCCATATACCAAACTATGGACCTTCTCATGGTACGTCCCATGGAACACCTTATGGAGCTTCTCATGGTACGTCCCATGGAACACCTTATGTAGCTTCTCATGGACATTCTTATAGACCGCAGTATGGACAAAAATAGCAACCCTATGGATACGAGTATCAACAACTCGCTTACTCTTGTAATTATGGCTTTGCAGAACCTCATAATTAAGGTACCCCACATCACAATGATTCCATGCAACCCTACATGGGTCAAATGGGAGGAGGTTATTATGGACAAGGCCATGGTGTTTATAGAAATAAACCTTACATGAATCAAAACTACCAGGGAGCATGGAACCAACTGGCTCAACCTAGGCTCCCTTTCCTTGCGACATTGAACTTACTTGACTTGTCGAGATTGATGAACGATCTTGTGTCTCATGACCCAGCATTGCTGGCAGTCCCTACCAAGATTCCTTTAGACATTCCCAAGTTCAAAGGTAAGGCTAGTGAAGATCCTAGTGAGCATGTCACCACTTTCCACCTTTGGTGCTCTTCCAATTCCTTACATGATGATTCCATTCGTTTGAGGATATTTCAACACACCCTAACGGGTCTTGTGGTGAAATGGTATATAGAGTTACCGAGGGGGAGGCTTATGCTATGTTTGATGATCTTTCTCTGACTTTCCTTAATAATTTCCAGCTACCTGTATGTTATGATGTGGGTACTGAACTCTTGTCGACCTTCTGGAAAGATAAAGCCACACACATTTCAGATCATATTCAAGAGTGGCGTAGACGAAAACGATTAATCAAATATTTTATACCACCAGAGTTTCTTCTTGAGTAGTTCCTCAAATAATTGTTACCTTACATTGCGAAGGATGTTTCTACATCCGGAGTTCAAAATGAGGAACAAGCTATTTTTAGGGCACAAGAGTTGGATTTGATCTATGATCAATTCAGAATTTTGTATGAGATTATACCTAATTCTCCTAGATCCAATTTCGACCCCAAGGTCAATCCTGGGCCACATGCTGATGGTATTGTGGGCTCTACAAGTACCAAACCCGTGGACTTTATTGTGAAACAAGTGAACCAATTGTCAATTAACCAGTCTGCGTCGGGACAAGTTGTGGCTTCGTCTCAACCTACCCAATCGGTGAATGTACTTTCTGTGCAATCGTCAAACATGAACGGAAACTAGCAGCTTGAAAGGAATAAGAAAAAAGGAAAAATAATCGTAAGGGTGGGAACAAGAATGAAAATGCTAATAATAATGACAAGAACACTAATGCTGGGGGGCCAAGCAGTCTAAACATAAGGTGAAGTTTCCTTGCAAGTTGTGTAAGGATGACCATCTCACTCACTTGCGCCCTCATATGGAAGATGCCTCCATGTTCATACCACAGGGCCCATCTGTGTTAAATAATCCTTTACACAATAATCAAAATATGAACTTGAGGACCGTTGATCCTAGTTGCGCATCGGGTGTAAATCAAATAGTGGTCATGGTTGCATCAACATGGTGCATGCTACTAAAGTTGTGACTCATGTGAAAGATTATGGTTTTTCGCAACCATACCTTGGGAAAGAACCTTCCCCACTCGAGAGCCCTTTGCGAATAAAAAAGCCTATGGATAAACCTGAAGCTCCACCTCGCATTCCTAAGGGAGTCTTAAAGCGTTCGGGGCACAATCCTAATTCTTGAGCCACCCATAACTATTTAGTTGTCGAGGATTTGGTCCAGACTCCTTGTGCGATGTCCACGTTAGAAGTGATTCAGACTTGTCCTCCATAGAGGAAAGCCTTGTTACCTGATCTTGAGGTTAATGATGATAAATATTCTACCACGATCAAATTTGAAACCATGGGAGTACATCCTCGCTTACCTTACTACGTGTCTCTTTTGATTCAAGTGGAGTGTCTTAACAACACCATCAAGCGTATTGTCATTGATGAAGGCGTTGCTGCTTCCATGATGTCTTTGTCATGTTGGAAGGGTTTGGGTTCCCCCACATTGTCCCAATACACCACTATGTTGATAGCTTTCGATGGTAGATTGTTTCTGTTGGGATGCGTACCCTAAGGATTATTAGTTTTGGTAACTCCGCGGTGGTTGAGGAAGTTTGTAAGCGGAGTCGCGGGCCAAAATTTAGGGGTGTCGGGGTAATTCAGAACTGCTTTTTGTAATAAACCCATGGTTTAAATCTAGGGTTTAGGGTTTTGGGCGCCCATGGTTTGAAGCCATGGTTTTGTAATAGCGTGATGTATAAATAGGCATTTTTGTAAATAAGAAAAGTTAGGATTTTTGATGTAAAGAAAGAAAGGCGAAGCTAAGGCTGATTATGTAAGGAAAGGTTAAGTCCCAGCTGTGTGCGTGGACGACCTCTACAACTGTGTGCGCAGGGGGTTTTGTTTGTAAGAAGATTAAGGAAAGATCTGCAGTTGTGTGCGCAGAGGCCTGCTGCTGTGTGCATGGATTTTAAGGACTGAAGGGATCTGCAGCTGAGTGCGTAGATCAAACTGTGGTTTTGTAGCAAGTTGAATAAAACACAGTTTGTGGACGTAACCCCTACACTGGGGGTGAACCACGTTATATCCGGTGTTGTGGTTTCTTGTGTTGTTTCTCTTTCTGTTGTCTTTTATGCATTAATAACTGTATACATTTGATAACTTAGGTCACTACTAATAACAAGCTTCGCTGTGAATTCCCTGTAGTGGGTTAAGCAAGTCACGGTTGTTTATCTATCTGCGAAGTTGTATATGAGTGAATGACAAAGCTGTGTAATTGTTGATTAATAATATTATTAAAGGCTAAGGTACAGTAATATCCCTCTCTGCTTGCAGAAACCTGATTCTGCGGCACCCCATATCTGTTTCAGGTGAGACTGCAACCTGCGCGCAGGTTGTTGCCGAAAGGGCCAACACTGTGGGTCTTTTGTTGGTGCGACATAAAAGGATTAAACTCAGGTCTACCTTATTGCCCAACAAATTGGTTCCGTTTCCGGTTGAACTCAGTATCTGCTCAAGAGGGGTTTACGTTGTACCTCGAGGGCTATGTTCTGGAGGCCCTCTGCGAAGGAAATCGGGGATTGGCTTGATGAGACTTATCTGAAATTTGCTGAGAAAGAGAATACAAATCCACGTTGTAGCGCACATGAATTTTTACAAAGGTATGTTTTTTGTGATTCTTATGAAATTTTCTTTGGTAGTATCCACATAGAGTTGCACCAGTGGTTGTCTAGGTTAACAGAGAGAAGGACGAACTTTCAAGCTAGCCGGGTTCCCACGTGGACCCCGACAAGGGTCAATCTTGTGCAACACGTGAACAACGAGGTATCCCATGCTGTTGATTTCTGGACGACGCGAACATTGGAAGCCTTCGTGATAGAGTTTGCCATTGACACAAGTACCTCCTTCAGCGAAGCTGAACGAAAGTTCTTCAAAGGCCCCCGTGGTAAGTTTTTGAATTCATTAAGTTTGAGGATTAAAATACTATTGGCTGAAAAGGGTATATTGTTGTTTGAATCAGACTGCTAGCTTAGTAGTACTAACATATGTTTGCAAGGGATAATACCTTCGACGAGCAAAGTGGTTTGCTGCGAAGTGGAAAAAGGTACAAAATAGATTTTGATTCCTATTCCTTAGGATAGGCTACCGCACCGTCGCCTATCAATTCTGAAGACTCAGACCCGGAAGACAACCCTTCCTTTGGAAACCCTCCGGTCACCCCACAGCGATGCTCTGTTATCCCTGAAATTCAGTCGCAGTCTGACAGTCAACCAAGTCCGAGTATTCCGGCCACAGGTCAATTTTCCCCCATAAACCCCCCCCCCATCGACATCCTGTCCCCCTCCCAATCCTCCCAGAACCACCATGGCCCACCTCGCTGATGACATCAAGCTGCCCATCTTCAAAGGAACGAGATCAGAAGACCTCGAACAGTTCTGGTTTTTATGTGAAGCAGTATGGAACGCGAAGAATATTACAGACCTGGATGTGAGAACCGTGCAACTCATTACTTCTTTTCGGGACTGGGCCTTGACCTGGTTCATGAAATTCTCCAGTACTCAGAACCCTACTTTAGATGAGATTAAGGCAGCTATAACAAAAGAATTTAAAAAGCCTAAATCAGAATCACAGAGCATCACTGAGCTAAAAGAGATTCAACAACGGTGCGGCGAATCCGTGTGGGACTTTGACCAGAGATTCAAAGTACTACCGGACCAAGTCAGTTTTACCATTAGTCTTGTGCAGCACAAGGAATGGTTTATCACAGCATTATTACCACATAGCAGAACCCCACTCATGCAACAGAAGGTTGCCGACCAGTAAGAAGCTTTGGAAATTGCAATGAAGCTAGAAACTGCCCTCGTCGTAGACGATTCCAGTATTGCTCAAATCCAAGTGCAGCTAGCACCAATGGACCTGGAGCTTCGTGATATGAAGAAGGATAAAACCAATAGAGAGGAGGTCTATTGTACGCAATGTCAGACATAAGGTCACGATAGGGACCAGTGCCCCGTGGTCAGAACTTACCTAAATACAGGTGCGCCAAACCAATTCAATTTCGGTGTTCTATATTGTGAGATTTGTCGAGCCACTGGCCAACATCGCCCTGAAAAATGCCATATTCTTCAGAGATATGTTCAAGTTCCGAAGAACCCCTACTGCAAGTTCTGTAAGTCAGTCGGGCATAATGAAGAGGAGTGTCGTAGCTATGACCTCATGCGAGAGCGCATCTCTGACGCCTACCGAGTGCAAAATGAAGCCTAGAATAGTGACGGCTATGGTTACCACGGTGGTGCCTCTGTAAGAGGTGCCTTTGGAGGTCGCGACCATGGTGGTATGCCCGGGAGAGGTAGAGGCCAGGTTGTGTGTTACAATTGTAACCAAGCTGGCCATTTGGCTCGCGACTGTCGGAACCCCACTACAACCTGTCGGTATTGCCGCGCAGTAGACAATGTGATTGAACAATGCCCCCCAGCTCATAGCAAAGATTCAGGAAAACAAAAGTGTCCCTACCTAGAATATTCAGTTGATTTCCATTGAGCAGAGACCTACCATAGCCATCAATGTGGTCACCCGGAGTGGAGCCACGACGCACATTCAGAATACGCAGAAACAACCTGTCGAGGTGTGCGCGCGTAAAGCCTCCGAGCACGTCCCAACACTTAACAATGCGAAAGACCAAGCACCAGTCAAGGCGGCCCAGTGCGATATTGTTGACCCTCGCACAGTAGCAGTACCTGCGCGGCAACCTCAGCAGGCCTCGCAGCCGCAAGATGCTTCAACGGATAAAGTAAGTACACTCTCCTCCTTTTTACAGAGTTGTATGAAACTCTTGAGGAATCGGAATGCTTTAAAGGAGCTGCAAAAATTTCTTGCTGTCACAGACCCTCAGAGAGGAGTTGATCAGGAGAAAACTGTTAGTCGTGTCCGAAGAACGGGGAGGGAAATGAGATTGAATGTTCAGATAGGGGAATATGATATGACTGATGTCATTTTGGATCTTGGATCAGAAGTTAATGTCCTACCCAAGCAGAACTGGGGACAAATGGGAAAACCTTCCCTGGCTTGGTCACCTATACAACTGATATTAGCTAACTAGTAAAGGATTGTGCCCCTAGGGAGACTTCTTAGTGTTCCCATAGATATTGATGGGGTAAGCACTCTAGCCAATTTTGAAGTTATTGAGATCATTGATGACAGCAACCCTTATCCATCCCTGTTGGGAATCGAGTGGGCCATGGCAAATGATGCAATCATCAACCTTAAGAGGATACAAATGACCTTCAAAGGAAATGGTCTGCGAGTTATCATACCCCTCGACCCATCCCAAGGAGAAAGATATACAGAACTGATCAGAGACGAAGGGGAGCAAGATACTCTGGACCACATCTACAACATTACAGCCAAGGAAATAGATTATGTCGATCCTGATGCCGATGGCATAATAGATTGGCAATGTGATAGCTCCTGCATGTTTGATTCAGACGATGGTCTAGAGAATTGGCAGAATCGATTGTACGAGCTACATGGCCATAGGTGCGCACAAATCACTAAGTCTCTTAGATGCCTTAGTGCGTAGCCCAGAGAGTTGCCTACATATGTTGGGTTGACAGACCCTGGAGGATTTCTTGCACATTTCTCAGAACAAGCACTTCAGTCACAAAGAATGCAGACTCTGGAGACAGCATTAGGAGCTCCAGCAGCAGGGTGGACCGATCACAAAATGTCTACTCCCAGTTGGGGAGCCTGCCAGAAATTTCTGCGCCTCAGATTCATAAACCAATTCCAAGAGGTACGAAGTAAGTTCAATGGGCAGAATAGCCCTCAGGAACATTTGAGGCACAATTATGCAGCATGGGATAACATACCTCGCGAGGAGTGGGTGCATAAGTTCGTGCACACCTTGGAACCTATAGCACAAAATTGGTATATGGAGGCCGAGCTCCGACACGGAATTGAATACCAAACCAAGGGGCAGCACCAAGAAGCCAGTCCATCAAACCTAACATTCCTAGGATGGGTCGAAGGGCAATACTGTGTCGAGGGTGCTTGTTGTCACGAAGCTCAAACCATGATTTTGCCGAAGACCAAAAACACAGCGAGGCTTAAAATCCGACCGTTGGGAAGCAGCCAAATTGGCGGCGGTAGTGCTTTAATTGCCTTAAATGCCTATACTAAGAAGATTATCAGAAATCGAGCTCCACTTGGATAGGATTTTCATCAGATTCAGTGCCTTCAATGCACTGTCCTGCCCAATTTGATTGATGGAGTGTATAAGAAGATGCCTCGGTTAG
The DNA here is from genome assembly GCA_001517045.1 of Pseudotsuga menziesii. Taxonomy (NCBI): domain Eukaryota; kingdom Viridiplantae; phylum Streptophyta; class Pinopsida; order Pinales; family Pinaceae; genus Pseudotsuga; species Pseudotsuga menziesii. Next base: position 175,741 of record LPNX010332726.1, read on the forward strand.
GGAAAATTGTATTCTGCATTTCTTTCAGATTTATGAGTAAACCCATGACAACAGAACGAGAGCTTGTTGATTTAGTAAGGGAATTCGAGCAAGAGGGTCTGATAAGCTGCTCTAATCGGCCGCCTACCTTTTCTCCCTGTGAAGAAGCTCACCCAGCACCACCACGGCCGATGCAGACACGGTCTGCCATGAAAAAGTCCAGAACTGAAGTTCGCTCCAAGCGAAACCAAGACCGACAGAGGAAAACAGGGCAAACACCAGCAGATCATCCTATGGATCCCACCAGTTCATCACAGGTCTCGGCCGGGGGTAGGGAGAACATTGCACCACCACGGCCACCGTATCTACAACCTGTTTGACCAGGTGTCGAGCTACCCCATCGAACAAAGCAATTCACGTTAACCACACCCTCGCTGCCACAAGGAGTTCAGCTAATTGGAAGCATGACAGGGAAGATCGATCGGTTTAAGTATGGCGATGACGACACAAATGACCATGGTAAGTTTCCACAGTTTGAACCAGCAGAATACCTGCACCGCGTCAAATACCCAGATGATAAGGTGACACTACTGGAAGTACAACCGTGGGCTTCGGGCCTGGACAAAGCTGGCCTACTCAAGATGCTTGATATTCCACATTTCGGTCGCAGCATACATGTGACCGTAGTGGCCAAACAGTTGCTAGCGTTAGTGCATGACGGATATTTTTGGATAGGGGACCAACAAATTCCTATTGACGCCGCACTCATCCATAAGATCACAGGTTTACCAATGGCAGGACCTGATCTGGGAACTGAATTTCCGTCAAAACATGAGGATACAAAGCTCACGCAAACTATGAAAGAGCGGTTTGGCCTGACAAAGGGGAAACGGGGGTATCATACTTCCGCGATTCAGGAGCAGCCCATTCGCTTTGCAGCTGAACTCTTAGCCTGCAAACTCATACGGAAATGCAGGCCAACTGAAGTACCTGCTCTGGTTATCCGGATTGCTATGAACTGCGCTGAGGGGTATACGTACAATTGGGCCGCATATCTTGCAAAGGAATTCCTGGAGGATGCCCGCGACGCACAGGAAAAAGGTATACCTTTTCATTATTCTTGGCTATTAATACTTATTGCATTAGTTGGGTGGAAAGAACCCACCGAAGCTCAGTTTGTAGAAGTAAACCCAGGCATGCCGGGGGCAGTGAGGTACGCCTCCCTATGGATATCCTTAGATAAGGTATCTCAGCAAATGACAAACACTGTGTTCATCTTTTATGCCATGAGTATCCACTAAGAGATTGTGCGAACACCACGGCTTACCAATGAGTTGTTCTCTAAATATGAGGGCGCCGTGAACTTCAGTGCCGATATACATCATGTCTTCATTCAAGCCCGTGCCGATCCCTGAAATCAATGGTTTAAATTACCATATGTAGTCACCGAACCAGATATCAGGGGTATAGTTCAGCAATGGCCAGCTGACTGGTTGAAAGATCTAGGAAAGAAACCTTCTATTCCCGTTCCCCTAGCTACCAATATTGGCGCAGGTACCAGTCAGGCACAGCAGCAAAACCCATTAGAAGATAGCGAAGACCTAAGTGATTCGCAGCTGAATGGCGACGACCAGGGTGGAGATGGTGGATAGGACAAATAGGACGAGGAGTCGATCAAGACCATATCAGATCCCAACCCATCAACAAAGCGCAAGTCACCCGAAGTAGCAGAGGTAAACAAGTCGCAGTCCCGCAAAAAGTCAAAAGCGTCGAAGGACAAAAATATTGAAGAAGAAGCCACTATAACGCTAGATGAGCTGGAGCAAGCTCTAGAAAAGTCTATGGGAACGCTTACTAAAAAATGGTCAGAGTTTGCGAAACTGCATCTTGCTGGGCTCACAGGTATAGCAAACAGGGTTTCGGTGCTCAAAGACTTAGTAGCAAAGTCAGCGATCAGTACTACAGCAAGTAGCACTACAGAAACCACGTAGTAGGATATTAGGCAATGGACACCCAGGGATAACCAAGGCCAATTATCAAGCGCAGCTCTGCTACCGACCGATGCAGATTCCCGGTCCCAGATGAGTATGACCGTAGGGATCGATTATACAAAGATGTCCATGTCAGAATTGCACCTCTGCCAACTCGCTATCACAAAGGAGATCCATGCACGAGACCAATTGTCTCAAATCCAATTGGAAGACACTTTAAAACAAAACAAAGTCTTCACAGCACGACTCGAAGAAGTAGCACAATAGAAGAAGGATGCTGAAGATAAAACCACTACACTAATGCGAGCACTGGACGAGGCATGTCGGAGTCTTTCTGACTCCGACATACAAGGAGAAGAGGAACCAGAGCAGAGAATCGTTAAGATGAGAGACTATGCCCAGCAGTCTCGTAGCGAGATTGAAAGGTTGAAGATAGAACACCAGCACCAGATCGCAGAGCTTCAACTGTGCATCCCTCCCGAGACTCCACCAGAGGTCCGAGAATAGCGCCATAGGGACATCACGGCTTCAGTCGCAAAGATATCAGATAATGTGGCCAGCGTCGCAAAACTGATGGAAGACAACATCAAAGCATGGGCGAACCTACAGGACCATCCAGATGTAGGTAAGATCCAGGAAACCATCAAGTTACGCCAGGACGAATTAGATGCAGTCGAGTCGAAATCAAGACGCTGCCACCTATGCAGAAGATGGCTAAAGTCAAGCGCAGCAAGGAACTTTAGCAGGAAATTGAGTCCTGCAGGATGAAGGTAACGCTGCTAGAGAATGCGTTATAGCCACTGGTTGATGAAGCATTGGAATTGAGTAATACTGCAGAGAGCCAACTCAAACTTTTGAAGACCTACGACACTTTTGCGCAGGAACAGGCTAACACAGAATCATCCTCAGTGTTACAAGAGTTGGTGGAAAAGGAGAAGGCCACTGACGACATACTACACAACCTCACTAGTCGCTTCCAGACCCTCGTGCAGAAGATTCTCCCACCAGAGCCATCGCAGAGTGTCCCGGGACGGGCCACTAGTGAGTCTTAGGGGCCTGTTGGGACGGGTACCCTAAGGATTATTAGTTTTGGTAACTCCGCGGTGGTTGAGGAAGTTTGTAAGCGGAGTCGTGGGCCAAAATAGTCTTAGGGGTGTCGGGGTAAGTCAGAACTCCTTTTTGTAATAAACCCATGGTTTAAATCCAGGGTTTAGGGTTTTGGGTGCCCATGGTTTGAAGCCATGGTTTTGTAATAGCGTGATGTATAAATAGGATTTTTTGTAAATAAGAAAAGTTAGGATTTTTGATGTAAAGAAAGAAAGGTGAAGCTAAGGCTGATTATGTAAGGAAAGGTTAAGTCCCAGCTATGTGCATGGACGACCTCTGTAGCTGTGTGCGCAGGGGGTTTTGTTTGTAAGAATATTAAGGAAAGATCTGCAGTTGTGTGCGCAGAGGGATGCTGCTGTGTGCACGGATTTTAAGGACTGAAGGGATCTGCAGCTGAGTACGCAGATCAAACTATGGTTTTGTAGCAAGTTAAATAAAACACAGTTTGTGGACGTAACCCCTACGCTGGGGGTGAACCATGTTATATCCGGTGTTGTGGTTTCTTGTGTTGTTTCTCTTTCTGTTGTCTTTTATGCATTAATAACTGTATACATTTGATAACTTAGGTCATTGCTAATAACAAGCTTCGCTGTGAATTACCTGTAGTGGGTTAAGCAAGTCATGGTTGTTTATCTATCTGCGAAGTTGTATATGAGTGAATGACAAAGCTGTGTAATTGTTGATTAATAAGATTATTAAAGGCTAAGGTACAGTAATATCCCTCTCTCCTTGCAGAAACTTGATTCTGCGGCACCCCATAGCTGTTTCGGGTGAGACTACAACCTGCGCGCAGGTTGTTGCTGAAAGGGCCAACAATGTGGGTCTTTTGTTGGTGCGACATAAAAGGATTAAACCCGGGTCTGCCCTATTGCCCAACAGTTTCGGCCACATGGGATTCTTCCTTTTCTAGAGGTCCAATTGGGAGGGAAGACCATCACGATTGAGGTCGAGGTGGTTGATGCGCCCCTTGAATACAATATTTTACTGGGTAGGAATTGGGTGTATAGTATGCAAGTCATATCCTCTTCCCTCTTCAAGTGATATGCTTTCCGTTTAATGGGTATATTGTTATGATTGATCAGAAGTCATTCCATAATCCGAGTGTCAATGCATCATCGAGAACTTCTATCTCAATTATCGATCATTTTCAGCCGACAACTAGGAGTGTGGGTGTAGGTACATATCCTTCTCTTATGAGAACCTTTAGTTGTCCTGCGCTCGTTCTTATGATTGGGTCTAGTTTCGGTGGGGCTTCATTCTTGTTGAATTAGGTGTCTTTTCACACTACCCATATGGAAGATCCTTGGATTATTCCTTCACCGAGTACTTAGAGTGTGCCGTTTGAGATAGACGTGTCATTGCCTACAATAATGGTGGCGTATCAAGTGAATCTTGATTAGGTTGCAGAGCCTAGTACTTCCTCTTCATGAACAGAGGAGGAGGACCCATATGTGCTTCCTGCATGGGTAGTAGAGTCATATCACTCACATGATTGCCTCGATGATGTTTTTCCATTAGATGAATCTATTCTTGAGGCCATGTCTGGGGTTGATAAACCTTGGGAAGAGTTGCATCATCGATCATATTTTCCTCCTAAGCTCGATTGTATGGAGTGTGATGAATTTAGGGAGATTCTTAGTGAGAAGATTGGTAGCCTCGTGGTTCCATTAATCTCTCTTGGTCAGATGGCTAATGGAAACATCGATAATTTATCACCAACCATTCCTATCAATATTTCTCGTGATCCTGGCAAGGTTGAGAATGTCTACATTGGGGCGGGTTGTTCCCCTGATGAGATCAAGGAGTATATCGAGTTGTTTAAAGAGTTTCATGTCATTTTTGCTTGGTCATACGAAGAAATGCTGGGTATAGACCCTTGTATTGTCGAACATGAGATCAAAACATATCCGATGCAAAACCGGTTTGACAACGTTTGAGTGTAGTGAATCCTAGAAAAGAACCCACCATTAAGGCTGATATAGAAAAGCTATTGAAAGCTGGTTTTATCTATCCCATTCCCTTAATGGAGTGGGTTTCAAATCCCCTTCCGGTGGATAAGAAGTAGGGAGCGATCCGTATATGCACTGATTTTCGTGACTTAAATCGTGCCTATCCTAAGGATAATTTCCCCACACCATTTATTGATCAGATTTTGGATGAGTGTGTCGGGAGTGAGGTATTTTCCTTCATGGACGATTTTTTTGGATATAATCAGATTCAAATTAGGCCCGAGGATCAACATAAGACCACATTTATTTCTCCTTGGGGTATGTTTGCATATCGAAAGATGCTCTTTGGCCTTAAAAACGTTGGAGCCACATTTCAGCGGGCCATGACCTTAGTATTTGATGATCTCAAAAATATTATCGAAGTATATTTGGATGATCTCTCTACTCACTCTCGTTTGAGAGTGCGTCATCCATATCATTTGAGATTAGTGTTCAAAAGATGCTGTCATTACCAGGTTTGTTTAAATCCTCATAAGTGCATCTTTGGTGTGACTGTCGGTAGTTTACTAGGATTCATCGTATCCATGGAGGGTATAAGAGTCGATCCCTTAAAGGTTGAGGCAATACTTCAATTGTCTCCCCCACGTAATATTAGACACCTTCAGTGTTTGCACGGCATGGTGAACTTCTTGCAGAGATTCATAGTTAATTTTTCCAACTTGACTAAAAGATTTATGCATCTTTTGAAGAAGGACACCCCTTTTTACTGGGATGAGCGAGCCCGTGAGTCCTTTGATTCTCTTAAGCGAGCCTTAAAAATGACCCCCATGCTTAGTCCACCTGACTATAGCCGTGATTTATTGATTTATGTGGCCGCGTTGATGGATATGGTTGGTATGGTTTTGGTTCAGGAGGATGAGGAGCTCCATGAGCATGTCATATATTATTTGAACCAAAACCTTATAGATGCGGAAATTCGCTATTACCGTGTGGAGAAGCTTGCCTTAGCCATCATTTATGTGGTTCAGTGTTTGAGACATTACATTCTCCTTCGCCAAACCTTGGTCATAGCTCATATCAATCCATTTTAGTTCATCCTTACTAGAAGGATGATTGGGGGTAAGTACAATAAATGGATTGTCATTTTGCAAGATTTTGATCTCGAGTTTGTTTCAGCGAAATCGAAGAAATCATTGATCTTTGCGAAGCTTATATCCGATTTTCCAAGTTTGGAGGAGGAGGAGGTTTATGAGGATACTTTCGTTGATGAGCATATTTTCCTTATCTCAACTTTGGACCCTTGGTACGGGTATATCATCATGTATTTGAAAATGTTGAAGGTCCCTACTCACCTTTCACGGGATGAGGGACGACGATTACGTCATGTAGCTAAGAAATACCTTATAGTGGATAACACTTTGCACCACTATGGGGTAGATTCCATTTTGCGTCGTTTTTTAACCCATGATGAGGTTGAGGTTGTGCTGAATGATTTCCACGGAGGGGTGTGTGGTGGTCATTTATCTAGGATTTCTAAAACCCAAAAAATATTGAGAGCGAGCTATTTTTGGCTATCCATCTTCAAGTATTGCGTTAATGTGGTTAAGAAGTTCCACCCTTGCCAGGTGTTTGCACACAATATGTGATCACGTCCAGCCCCGTTACATCCTATTGTCATCGCCGGTCCCTTCACCAAGTGGGGGATTAATTTTATGGATTGCAACCCATATTCGGCTGGGGGGCATCATCACATTATTGTGGCTGTTGATTACTTCACAAAATGGGCAGAGGTTAGGCCCATAGTTAAACCCAACATTGAGACAGTCATGGATTTCATTTTCGACCAGATTATCAGCCGGTTTGGCATTTCGAAAGAGCTTGTCACTGAACATGGTAGGCACTTTCAGAATAAAATGATGGAAGAGTTAGCTTCCAAGTTAAGGTATAAGTAAGAGCATTCCTCTTCTTATTACCCTCAGGTGAATGGACAAGTTGAAGCAGTGAACAAGTCACTTAAGTCTATTCTCCAAAGAACCATCGCACAAAGCAAGACTAATTGGCATATTATGTTGTATCTTGATTTGTGGGCCTATAGAGACACGGTTAAGATTTCCATCGGTTTCTCTCCATATCATCTTGTGCATGGGGTGGAGTCAGTTTTTCCGGTTGAATGTGAAATCCATTCTCTGAATCTAGCTATAGAGTTTTTACCTGACACTTCCACATTGGAAGAGCGTTTGGCCCACTTAGAGCAGCTTGATGAGTAGCGTCAAGATGCCTTAGTGGCTCTAGAGGTTAACAAGCGTCACGTCAAGGTCCAATATGATAAGTATGTCAGTCCAAGGAGGTTTAATGAAGGTGACTTGGCCTTTTGTGGGATCAAGCTAAGGAACCCTTGGGGGTAGGGAAATTTAATCCCATGTGGCATAGTCCTTATGTGGTTAAACGAGTCTTAGAGAAAGGTGCCTATGAGCTAGTTGATTATGAAGGGATAGCCTTGGCAGATCCTAGAAATGGGCTCTATCTCAAAAAATATTACGCATGATCTTCAGCCAGGGCTGATTCTTATATATTATTGTACAGTTTTGCATTGCATAGTTAGGTTTTCTTATGGTGATCGTGTTTGGTGATTAGCTTTCGTTTCTTATGGAAGATGTTGATGGAGTCTTTCATTTACATAGGATTCGTTGATGGTGCTAGCCGCCACACTCAAAACTCAGCTTCAGCTGCTTGGGTGATTTATACTCCTATAGGTCAAGTATTGTCTTTAGGAGGCGTATGTTTCTGACCCTCTTCAAACAATGTTGCTTAATATAGTTCCATCAATGAGTTATTACGTGATGCCATTTCATACAGTATTCATTTTCTTGAGGTACGTCTTGATTCACAGTTAGTGGTTTCACAGCTGAATTGTTTGTATCTCATTAGGGATCTGACATTATTATGAATATTCTTACATGTTAGATTGCTAGAACGACAATTTGAGAATATAACATATATTCATGTTCCAAGATTTTTTAATCAAATTAACTATGTGTTAGATTGGCATTTGTTTCAAATACCATAAGCATATCACAAACACAAATTTTACACACATGTAAATAAAATAAAATCGATCATCATAAAAATCTAAAAAGTGACGTCATAATACATAAGTGTCATATACAAAATTGGGGCTTCCGAGCCACCAAGACATAATACACGGTCATACAAAAATGAATACACTCAGGTCTCTAAGCCTGGGGTGGAGGGGGGTTCTAATCATGATAGAGAACTAGAGCTCTAGCTAGCCATCGAAATAATCGAACCCATGCTCATGGTACACCAACCACTTGGTGCTGCATGGCCTCAGGAAAGTCCTCAACTTGTGCCACGAGTACCCTATGTGTCAAACGAACAAAGTTCGTGTGGATGCTTTGGAGCATCCGCTATGCATCCGCACCCATTATGTCATCTCCTCTTCCCCTTCGTCAATGATGAGGGAAGCCTTCTAGCCGTCGTGGTCCTACATCTGCATATACATGACAGATTGTCACTATGTGTCATCACACCAAAAATATGTCTTTTGAGTCAATATATTAAAAAACAAAAAAAATTAAATAATTCAAAACTTAAAAAGTGGGTTTGGGATTATTTACCTATGTCATGATAAGATGATCCTGGTGGTAGCGACATATCCATATCTCCGCAGAAGTATATGCTTGCATAGGGGTAGTTGTCTATGGTGATGATTTGTCTCTAACACCATGGAAAGAAATCTGCTAGGTAGGGGTTAGCCACCCTACCTCCACCCAGTCTGCGCATGACATTCACCTAGCGTCGCTGGGATGGATCCCAAACTCCATGTGGAGAAATGCCTACCCTAGGGATTATCCTTGGCACCCACTCAAAGAAAAACTTGCTCAGTATACTGCTAAACCCAAAGTTCCACACCCTTCCCATTTTGCAGTCACTGAGCTGCTATTTCATGTTGCTCAACAACGTCGTACTCCAGTCATACACTGTAGGTCACATGCACTCTACCACATAGAACATCATTGGTCGTGAAGCCTGGTGGAGTGAAGCCAACCCTGCAATCCTGCCTAGTGCCAAAAATATGGCCTTTAGCCCCAGCATCTGGTTAGAGTTTTTCGGGATTTTACTCCCAACCTTTTCCATCTCTGGAAAGTAGTACACAACTATGTACTCATTTATGTTCAGCCCGCCTCTTGGCCCACGAGATCATAGGTTCACCATCTCTCCTCATCGGGACAAACCAGTGATGAAATATATGTCCTCAACCTCAATGCTGAGTGACATCCCATATAGCTTAAATGTCTCTTATTTTGGATCCCAATAGTCCACCAATAGCTGGAGTAGTCTTGGTTTGGCCCTCAGTCTGCTAAGACACCAAAACTTGTACAAGCCACATGCTCGTAATGCTTTTTGGGCCATGAGATCACCTTCCATAACCTCCTAAACATCACCATGCTCTCTTTCTCTCCAATCTAGCACCATCCTACACAAAAACCAAGTTTTTGATCAATCTTTGCCCCTTAAAACCTTATTTGTGGCCCTGTACGTGACTGTTCTCAAAACAGTCGTGTATGTATGCGAATTTTGGTGCATTTTCCGCATATGGCAAGCCCTATCCACAGAAAAGGCCCGATTTTCATGTGGGCGAAAAAGCACAAGTTTGGATTGCTCAAAAAATAAAATATACCATATAATTTGAAAAAAATTGCATCAAAATGAAAGAGGAGGGCATGAGAATTTACTTGGAACAAACGGGGAGAGATTCTGCTGGACGATGCTCCTGGAATTCGCTTCTAAAGTTCTAAGCTCAAATGCACTATGTTGGGTAAAAATTTCAAATGGTATGAAAATTTTAAAATTTTTCGCTATTTATAGAAAAATTTTGAATTTTTTACCCACTTTCTATAGTTTTTGACCATTTGAACTAATTTGATGTTGTAGGAATTCATTTTGAGTGCGGTTGGACCGTGGCTGTGATCTGTTCATGCCTACTGTAGGTATAATGTTTAAATTGGCATATAGGTTAGGTTTCACATCCATTTTCACTTTGCATAACCTTATGACCGTTTCATTTTAACCTTAGGTACGAACCCATTCCATCTTGTCACGAAACCTTCTTGCTGCTTTTAGAAGTGACATGTTACGAATGGTAGAGATTTACCTACATGGGTACCCTAGTTAGATCGTGTTTTGCATTTGGTGCCCATGCTAACATTTGTCCTTTAGGGAGTGGGAGTCCTTTGTATAGTACCGCCATGACTTTGAGCAATCGCTTCATACTCCTCTTGACCTTTATGCTGGCCATTTCCCTGGGTCTCCCTTGTATATGTCAAGTTGTAATTGCATTATCATGAGTTTTGCTTGCTTTATTGAGCCTTATGCCGACTTCCCTGACTTTGATTATCAACCATATAGCCCGAGCTTGTCTCATGTCTAGCCAAGCAGATCCTTTTCACATATCTTTTGTAGCTTGATTCCCCATTTTTTACCGGGAGGGGACTTTCCCCCGAGTGTCGTTATCCTGCACATGTTTCCTTGCATTGAGCATAGGTATGTTTCACTGCTTGGAACTAGTTTGTTTTCCGCATGAAACTCATCTCCTCCTAGATTTGTAACTATAAAGCACTTTTATTCTTTTTCAAGCTTTTCAAAATATGTGAAAAAATCCAAAAAATCAAAAAACCAAAAATCCGGACAGGAAAAGATGTTATCTTTGGTAGTAGTTGAGTTGTTTCGCCTTCGAACAGAGCACTGTATATCACATCCGTTGGTTAGGTTAGTAGTTTGACTTTAGGAGCTGTACTCATTTTTCTGAGTTTACCTCCACCGATTGGTTAAGCTTCCAGTTCCTATGGAGCCTCTGTTGATGCTTCCCATGTCACAAAGATGTCCCAATTTTGTATATCGAGTCTATACTACCTGCATTCAGGCACCATTCTCATTTATGCTCTTGTTCGAAGGAAGTTGAAACCTGAGTTGGCAATTCCTTAGTTGTCTTGACTTTGCATGTCGGCCATTCCTGGTACTATTACTGGTTCATCCACATCTTGTTTGAGTCCTTCCAAATTATAAAGCGTTGCTGAGTACCTCATGTTGGTTGATGGGGGATTCCTTAATGCCCTCCTTCCAGCAGAATCCATCCCATCGACTTTAGATCATTTATTCTGGGCTAGGAGTCTAGAGTCATTTGAGTGCCTTAAGACTTACAACCATCAATGGTGGGTTCTCTCGCCATCAACATTTTTGGGAATACGTCAATGTCCCCTGATCAATGGATTCTTCCAAGTGTTCAACCTCAACACATTTATTCACACTTGTTAGATTTCACTCTAGTACCTTGATTCCCATTTTCATTATCGGTGGGTGATCTTGCATCTGTTAACGGCATACATCAATGACTGGTAATCAGACGATGGACTACTATGTTTGACCTCGACACCTCTATTCACATAGTAGGAAATGTACTCGTAGCGGTTTGTGTAGAAGACTTTCTATATTGGTGGCATTTCATATATGCTACCTCCTTGATTGTTCCAGTGTTCATGAGATTTCAACTCTCGTGACTTGATTCTAGTGTATGTCAGATATCTTCAGCCATTATGGAGATCTTGATCCATTGTATATCTTCAAATTTCATGGAGATCTTGATCCTTTATATATCTTCATCATGGAGATTTTTATCTATTATATATTGTACGTGGCAATGACCACACATGTCACATTTTGTATATCATGCCTATTCATGGCCATTATACTCTTATGTATCCAGGAATGCTACATGTATTTGCAGTCATATCCATAGATTGATTATTGTACTATGCTGTTAGATGGATGGTTCTTCCACCTGGTTCTTCATCACTCCACTTATGGGATGGATTTATAATGTATTTCGGCCATCATGTTACCCCTCTGATCTCACACATTAGGGGGCATCTGTTACAACTGATTTTACCACACATTGTTGCTCACACTTTTATGGCCTTTCCTATCCCTCTACAGACTCTTTGGACCCCATGGAATATTTTTGTACCTTTTATTTTTCCAATATCATCCCTAAAAACACCTATTATTTGCTGTACGTGAGTTTTAAGCCCTTTCTCGCATATATACGTGAATATTATCCTTAAACCCGCGTACATCGGGATGTGTGCAAAAGGCCAAATATTTTTGGAATTTTCCTTGATGTGGATCTGAGTCACTTGTCTCTTGGCCTTCTATATGCCTCAAGATCGCTTGGATTTGACCTTCCATTACCCCATTGAAGCACTATATAAGGAACCTTTTGGATACATTGAAGAGCAAGAAAACTATAGTCCATTGTTGCCGTAGCTTGCTTATACTTGAGTCTGCATCCCTTTGTCCCTTGGATCACTTTTTATTCTTCCCAAGCTTGCCTTTTCTTGTGAGATTTCTATCGAGAGATGGAGGATTGAGGTGGTGGAGGCCCAAGTGGAGGACTCAGTTTCTCGGGTTCGTAGACGTGCCAACAGAGGTTCACTTATGTAATCTCTGATTTTATTAATAGAAATATCTTTTCCTGTCCAATGATGTGCATTTAAATGAATATTGAATCCATGGATGCGTTTAATTTCTTATGCATTATTGATTATATATGCTAGAGTAGGCCTAACANGAGTAAATTACTAAAGTAGGTGGGATTGGAAAAAGCTCAACGGGGATCTACTACAACCGTCCGGAATAAGGTATGTTTTGAGATCCTTTAGTTTTAGATGTTGTATTACTGTTGCATACTGGGAAGGGATTTATTTCTGCAGTTTCTCTATCCATTGTGGTATACCCCAAGACATAGGAAGTTTTCTTTGTGACACACATTTGACACAATATCTAACGTGGAAACCCATCCGAGAAAAACTACAAAGGCACTCTTCATCTGGCATGAGAAATATATGGCACCTTTGGTGTGTGCACTAAGATGCAGACTTTGTTCTAGATATCTCTTTCTTATCTATACAAACTTCTTCCTCCTCTCATGCTCTCTGATCTTATATTCACTACTCTTTCTCTACTTGACTCTATTAATGATTCACACACAACCTAGATCGACTCAACCTACTCTATGACTCTATTATTTATCTGCACACATCCTGGATCGACTCAATATCTTCTACACTCATGTGCACTCAGCTGTAGGTTCTTCGAATCCTCTCTATGACTCAACAACACAAACAAACAATACAACGAGAGAATACAACCACCAAATGCTATAGAGACTAACATGAATAGACCCTCCAGAGGCTAACCCGAATACAACTTGGGTTCCTCCTTTTATAGACTCTTCATGTCGCTTTCAAATGAATTTATACAGTTAGCCAACATGCTGTCTTTACTATTCTATCGATACATGTCAGTAGGCACTGGAAACTCGACTTAGAAAGATGCTTTCATACATGTAGTTTCCTCTGACTATAGCTGAACTCGTACCCATGATCTTTCCGAACTGTCACTTTCTATCCATTACACTATAGCACATCTTTTGGCATGGTTAAATTCGTCGCATCCTTCCATCACCATTCCTCTTACTTCGTAGACTCTTTTCTGTCGAGAAATCTCTTCTTCGCCTGTCAAAGCTTCCTCTTTTGCTGATTCCTTCTTTATATTTTTTATTCATTGTCTGTTTCTATTCCTCCTCTCTCGCATCCTCCTTCCTTACTATTTCTTCAACCTTGTATTCCTTCCTTCCTTCCGCAACTTCTTCTATTGCAGCTCCTTTTCCTTCTCTACATCTGTCACAACTCCTTTTTCCTTCTTGCGACCTGACTCTTTCCCATCCTTGGGAAAAATTCTAACAAAATTCTCCCTATATTTCCCTAAGCACAACAAACCCCCAACACTCAGATTTGGGTCATACCGATCCATGGAAATCTGTTCTTCCATATCTTTACTTGTTTATACATGACCTTGAAAATATTGCAAGGTTTTCAGTACTTTCTCTGTCTCTTGTCGCACATCTTCCTATGCTTTCTACAAATTTTCCACAAGGTTGGAATTGAGGTGTTCCAAATGTACAAATATTTTTTCTTCCACTGCTCGTTGTATTCTCTGTTGTATGGGATGGAGAATGTCTATAACTCTTTCAGCTTCAGCCTGCAACTCCTCAACTTTATCTTCCCACTACTATTGTTGTGTGTGCAACACCATCACTTGCTGTTGCAATTTGTTAATTTTTGTTGCCTTAGCCATTTTCTCTTCCAAGGCCAACTTTCTTATCACATTCTTCATTTGAGTCACATTTTCTTCAACTGTGCGCATATCCTCTACGAATTTCTCTAGTTCCACATATTCAATTATGGCTACCTAATATTGAGAGACGTGGTTGACAACCTTATCACATAATGCTTCTATCTCTTCTATATTCTTCGTAGCTTTTGCTACTTATTTCCTTGTTTCTTCAATCAATTCTAGTGGTGTGCTTGGTCTTATTTGCGCTTATTGATCTACAACTTTCTTTTGGAGCTCTTCTACTATTTTTCCAAGTTAAGTGACCTTTGATTCTGGAATCATATCCTATGTTATTCCTTCATCTGCAAAATTTGTACATGCATGGGATACAACCTTATTGAGCTTATTCTTGTTTTATTCCCACGTATTTGTCTTATGCTTGGCCTCTTGCACTACCTGCTTAATCTTATTAATAATTTTATTTGTGACTTTTTCTTGCTTAATCAAGGTGCCTTCTATTAATTCCATTTCTATGACTACGACATTTGTAGTTCATATACATCAGTCATGCACATCTATGAAAAATATATGGTTTTTATCTCTATGCTTTTGGTGACATCATTAAATTATGGGGTTCCCAATCAAGTACTTATCCTGATACCTGCGTGATGATTGGCGGAACTGGCATTGGGATTTCAAGTTGTTGTTCTTCGGAAGGGCTGGGTATATCTTGTGACTCAATTCTTTGAGGTGTATAATCTACTACAATTCTAACCTCTTCTAAAAATTTACATAACACTTTGAGAAAATCAGTAACAATACCTGTAAGATTCATCTGTCGCTTGTCTATTTTCTAAAAGTATGTCTCTGTGACTTCTTCCAATGCTTTAGTTAACTGCGTCAAGTCTTCCCCATCAATGCCAACAGTATTGGTAGTTCTATTGACCTTTCTCTTTTTCTTTCATTTAGACTCCCCTTTCTCTGTAACATCCTCCTTCCTTTTCTTTTGTACATCTACATCTGTCGGATTTGAACTTGAACCGCTCTGAGTTGGATCATGATCTTGCAGATCGACCTGTGGGTCCTATTCTTGATCTTTCTATTGTGATGATGGTGGTTTGTCCTGGTCCAGGTTTTCAACTACTATTTGGTCCTATGGAACATGGACACACCATTCTTTCGACCATTCATCAACAATGGCTTCAAGTTCTTCTTCACTCAGTAAAAATTGTGTCGCTAGCCATTGGCGTTGTAGGCCATGTCAAGACTATATCATAACATAATGTAGATCGATATGAAACTTAATGATTTGGGGGAATCGTCTAACATTTTCATCCTCAAGTCTCGTTTGCTTCCGCACCTGATCCCTCTGGGCCTCTCCATGCATAAAAAATTCAATATTAGTATCCTCTTGCCCATCCTTGTTTTAATGTGTGAACCAAAGATTTTGGTATCTGGCTCCCCTACAGCGAACTGGAATACCGATGGGTTGATAGTTTGGTGGGTCGGGTCAGAAAAACAATGAAATCAAAATTAACAGTAAGGCGTAGTGGAAAGGTTTACCACTTTCATGTGACAAATATGTGTCTTCTAGCAATTCATTCAATAGAAATTGCAACCAGTTAATCTGAACTCCCTCCAAATAGAGTTCAGCTAGCACAATCGCACCCGCAGCACACTAGTTCGGTCACAATTTGCATAAGATTTTATAGGAACATACCTTCACATCAAAGAAAAAAATATATTCATTAATGGATGATATTAGGAACCCTCTATTGTCCCTAGTCAAGTCATACTTGTCCTTAACCTTTTCTATCATCACTGTGTCCTATTATTTTTGTAAATATTGTATTGGATATATACCCGACAGTAGGGGACCTGTTATCATTGGAATTAGTTCAACATCCACATAATGTACTTCATCTAGCCAAAGAAATCCTCCATGAAATGATACTAGAAATTGTCAGACAAAGGTCTTCACTTCTACATTGCGGCCGAAGTGTGGCATGTATAACAATGATAATAGTCCTGATTGTTCTATTACTCTTGCCCATTCCATTGGAAAGAAGCACTTCGACGAGTCTGGTGTGTCTTGTAAAGTTACCATATAATTATTCCTATCCAAATATTTCTATATCTTGTTTTCGTGGTCAGCAAAGGATAGCTTTCGCTAGTTCGACAAAATATCCTTCAACACCTTAATTCCTTCTGGAACCGGTGGCGTGATCAAGGGATCCCCCAACTTATTTGGAATTTTTACCTTTGGTGTATCCAAACTCCTTGATGGAATGTATGGTGGTGACAAATGTATGGTTTCAGAGTCTTGATCCTTTTTAGGTACACGCTTAGGTACTGATGGTGGTATTGGTGGTGTCTTTTCTTTCTCTTTCTGATTCTTATTACTTGTGCGATTTCCCCAAGAAGTGCCTGATGGACTTGGTCGGTCTGCACTCGATTTTACAGATGGCATGATCGAAGGGAAAAGAACCTTCTCAACAACTAGTGCAACCAGCTGCTGTGGTGGGACATATCCCACAGTATCTTCCATGATTGGTTTAGGTGATGCAGTCACAACTTTAGATTCAACAAATGAACTAGCACTAGAAATTGAAATTACCATGCTCTAAGTATTTTTCTTCGGATATTGAATTTGCAGACAACAATTGCTCTTCCCTCATGAAATTATAGTGAAATGAACTTGGGCGCGGAGGTTGATAGCATGCAACAAACCCCCTCCCCCTAGGTCAATAAACAATAGAAATGAATCTATCCTTTCAGTCACATGGACCAGATCATCCGAATAATTAAGGAAACATCTATGCATGTCGTAGTTTAGCTGTCACATCAATTGGTAGTTATTTTCATAAAGACACATGTGGCTATAAAGCACACCACCAATCTCCCTTGGAATTTTCACATTAACACCCTCCAAATATCATATCAGAACTAAATGACATTGAGCTGCCATGTCAGTTCCTCTCGTATATCTCGTGACATCATCACACTCCTTGCGACATGTTTTCTCTTTTTACATATCTTCTTTTCCTGGACAACATCGCGATCCCTGCGAACTATTTTCCTCCTTCTTCAGGTTTTCGTTTCTTACAATAGACTATGTGTCTTTTCCCTGAATTTCTGGTTTGTGCCAGACACCAAGTCTGCAAGACTTCACGTCTTACTGCGGAAGACTAGCAGTGTGGAAATAAAATTTGTCCTCTCTTTCTTTTTCTCTTTTCTCTCTTTCTTCTTCTATTATATTTTTTTTTAAAATTTATTTTTATGTGACCAATTCACTGCTATCATGATATAGATTCAATCGAATTCAATTCACCAGTCCTTGTACTTCTATTCCATCTAACGTCTGTAATTTCATTGCTCCACCATCGATGATCTTCGTGATGACATACGATCATAACCAATATGTTCTCAACTTTCCTGGATGCTTGAGAAATTTTTTGTCATACATAAGAACAAGTCCTCCAAGCTCAAAGTCCTTTCTCTTAATGTGTTGATAATGCCATGCTTTTTTCCTTTGTTTTTCAACATTTTGATGAAATCCTACACCAAAATGTTATTCCTCCAGCTACACAAGTTGCGACAATATTTATTCAATGGAATCAACATCCGTCATTTCTGTTATCGCAAATTTTTTTAATCTTGTGACAATATACTCCATAGGCATCACAACTTCCTATCCATACACAAACCAAAATGGAGTTTGGCCTGTCAATTTCTTACAAGTTGTGTGATATGGCCATAATACTGTTGAGATTTTCTCATCCCAGTCATCTCTTTGAATGTTACAAACCTTTGTCAATGCATTCTCCAAAAATTTGTTAAAGGCTTCAACAACTCCATTTTATTGAGGGTGATAAGGTGTTGTCCTTCTATGCTGAATCTGGAATTATTCCGTAAGTTTTGCAATCAACTGGTTGACAAAGTGTGTACCTTGGTCACTTATTAAAATCTTTGGGAATCCAAATAGTGTCACGCAATTCTCTAATAAAAAATTCATAGCGGTCATAGCATTACAATCCTTTACTAGCTCAGCTTCGTCTCATTTGGTTAAGAACTTTGTAGCTCTCGTAGTAGTACAATCCTTTACTAGCATTGTTTCATCCCATCTGGTTAAGTAATCAATCATAGTAATAGTATAGCGTGCACCAGTGCGCTTTGCTGTCGGAATGATGGGATCTACAAAAAAAACGACCCATTTATCAAATTCCTGTAAAGTTATTTGAGGTACTAATTGCATTTTGTCGTGTCAATATGGATTTCCAGTCCTTTGATAGACATCACATATGTGACAATAATCCCATGCATCTGCATGCATGGTGGGAAACCATAATCCTGCTTGCAAAATATTGCGCATTGTAGCTTTCCTTGCATACTTGCCTCTTGTAACACCAACATGTGCTTCATTTAGTATCAACGGTCACTCGTGTTCCAAAATCCAGCAACACAGAATCTCATTTGAACCCATCTTATAAAATTGTCCAACGATCAACTAGAAATACATAGCTCACATAACCAAGTAATTTTCCCACGCTAGGGTGAACTCCACTGGTGTACAACCTGCACTAAAAAAAGTATGATATCTCTATAATGATCATCAAACATGGTTATAGAAAACAATTATGCATCAAGGAGGTTATCAGTTACTAGGATATTCACCACTTTTTATCCTTGAAATATGGTTTGGTCCCAAATTCAATCGACCGGGTTTAACAATTATCTCAAAATTAAATTCCTAGAAGAGGAGAAGCCACCAATAGATCTTCCCCCCCAACACTGGCTTATTTAGCAAGTATTTCAATGCGGATGGTCAGTGTAGATCTTAAAATTTCCACCCAGCAAATAATGTCTAAATTTTTGCAGTGCATATACCATCGCTAAACCTTCTATTTCCATCGTGGTATAATTTTTCTCTGCAGTCGATAACTTCCTGATAGCAAAGGAAATGGGATGATTGATCGATCCTTCACTAGGACACTTCAGTACCACACCGACCGCGATAAACAACGCACATACATGAACATGAAACTCCTTCTTCCAATCGAGGAAAACAAGTATTGGTGCAGTAGCCATCTTGTTTTTCAATGTGTCCAGACTCTCTTGGAATCTCTCCGTCCATTGAAACATAACATCTTTTTGAAAAATATTTTCCATTAGAGCAATCACCTCCACATATCCTTTGATAAATTTTCTATAGTATCTAGTGTGTCCCAGTGCTACTCTCAATTGTTTAACTATGGTAGGTGGTGGTAAATAAAGAATGATTGCAATTTTGGTCGTGTCGACCAAAATTCCATTGGGACAAACCACATGGCCTAACATAACTCCAAACAGGGCGCAAAAGATACATTTCTTCAAATTGAGTGAAATTTGATACTAGCAAAAACATTCTAACATCATTCTAATGCTCTCAATATGGTACTTTATGAGCCCAAATACTATCTATTTATCAAAGTAGACTTGCATAGATGTACTACGGTTTTGTTCTAGATCTAAACCATTTAGACTAGGGAAGCAATTTTTGTCTGCACTAACCACAATTTTTCCGTTAATAGATACTCAAGCAACAACCTACTGGTTACAGGTACCGATCTGTAACGATCTTGGTTTGTGTGAGCATCAACTCATGAAATTCAACTTCCAACTTGAACATATGTGTGTCTTACTACAAAAACTCCGACTTGTAGAAATTAGGAACCAACTTGTGGACGACTACAATATATAATTGTTTCTTTAGATACAACTAGATGGAAGCACCCACTCCCAAATTATATTTACCAGCTTCGTCTGGAAGGAGGCTCCAACCCCCTAACTGTTTTACTAGATACCACAGGAAGGAAGCACCAACTCCTTAAATGTTTTACTAGCTGCGATTGGAAGGAATATCCAACTCCTTGATCCTTGCCCCTTCTTTCCTCCCTAAAAACAAATAAGTGTATATCAAATAACTAGAGTTTATAAGTTACCTTTTCTGCGATGTGCATCTTCACAGAACTACAATTATTGTAATTATTATTCTCTGCATCTTTGGTTATCTACATCAAAACAAGCGGTTTCCTTATTTGATATTCGACGTTTACACATTATTCATACATCTATGAACACTAAGTTACTTTCACAATCTGTGATCTGCGTTTTTGCGTTGTTCAATGTTTGGAACTCAGTTACTTCTGTGGCTTTGCAGTATGTGTTATTTACTGAGTAAAAAATTTTCACATCCTGAATTAGATTATCCTTCTACTTTGCGCTCTTCTTGTTGTTCATCCTTTGTTGATTTGCACAATTCGACTCTACTGCATAAAAAATCCTTCAGTGAACAATAATCCATTGATAACCCAAAGAATTACAAATCTTGTTCCAAAAAAAATTATATTTCGGTCTTCATTTTCCAAGCTTACTTCAACACATCTATCTCTTGTTTATTTACACTATTTCTAACTCAAGAGATGTGTCCACTTATTGAAGGTTCTCAACCTTGGTGATGCCCCAACTTATGTGCATCTTGATCAAGTTACCTTATGCATCAACGTGCCACTTATCACAATTCAACTTTATGGGGTTCACAACACATATGCCATTTTCTTTGTTGGGATTTCACACACAAGTTTGTGCCTTCAACTTTCATATTCTTATTCAAAGTTGTTATGTGTGTACATATGACCCATGTCATAGTGGGGATTTTTCACTTTCTAGACTTCCACATTTTCTTCTATGTATTTCTTCAAGTTGGCTTTGTGTGAGGAAGTCTTCATGCTCTTCATTCATTTTTGAGATCTAGAACTCAAATGCATAGTTAAAACTTTGAGTCACAAGATGGACTATCCTTGGGAGAGCACTATAAATTATCATGTGTGCTTATAATCCATGTTTACTAAGTATATATCTTAGAACATATTCTTCTAAATTAATTTAAATATGCAATATGTTTCTTAAAATCTCAAAATGAGGTAGTACATCCTCGCTTTCAGTTCCAATGAAACACATATTTGAAGGACTTAAATCACTTTATCAACATCTAAGAACTGTTCCCTAGGTGACATCCATTCTCCTTTTCTTTCATCCCCTTGAAACAATTTTTGTGGGACTAACTAAATTCTATGCAATTAAAGCATATGGTCTCCCTGTATTTTTCTTCTTTAGGGTTTGAGGTCACCATAAGCAATCTTGGCCTATTTTTGTTGTGATCCATATCTAGGAGTAGAATCCATAGTTGAATAGATGCTTCCTAAATCCCTTAGCTGGAAAGATTCACGTTTATTGGGCATTGTGGGAAGGCCTTGGTCATGCATGTCTCTCTTTTTTTTTCCAGAAAAATAAGTCTTACTTCAAAAGTTAACATTGTAGTTTGATTCCACAGTTGTACACCAATTTCTAATGATAGTATTTGCACAAAAATATACCTCATTACATGATGATAAGGTGTGTGAACTAAATCATTCGAGTCACTTCTTGTCATTTTCTCATGAATGTGTTGACTTGTAGTACTTCTCTTAACTCTTTGTTAGGTCTCTAATCCACCAAAGAATCTCCATTTCAGCATTGTTCTTGGACACTTGTTTCTATCTATAAATTTCAAATATGAATAAAACCTGTGAAAAATAATGATTTCTTCCTATATAATGTGTTTCCTTTATGATAATAATAATCGATTCAATCACATAGTATGAAGAGTTTTTTCACATAAGAATGGATAATAGGTGATAGGCTACCAAATATCTCCTCACTAGCAATGGTGGTAGTAGTCTTGGTGTGGTAGATTGAGGTGAAGAGTTGCTCTGCAGCTACAATGAGTGCTTCCAATTGAACTGTCTAACCTCATCTATGTATAGCCAATTACAATATATTTAACCCTATATTTTTCCTAAAGAGGTTGACCTGCATGTTTCTGTTAGAAAAAGGTAATAAAACTCTAAAACATAGTGATTTGATTTCTGTTGTTTTGTAGGAATCTTTTCAATGCTTTTTTACCTTAATATAACTGTCTTTTCTACCTTTTTTCAAGTCGAATACCTATGCATAAGTTTCCTTTGAATAAAATTCTAGTGTGAACATAAATTCTATTTAAATAATACTTTCTTTCTTCTATTTCTTAGCCTTTATGAAATTTGTTTTTTGTTGTTTTAAACCTTTAAAAGGGATTTCTTTCCATCTGATTTTCCTACTCTAAGGTTCCGCCCCATACATTGCTCTAATTGGATATTTATTATCCTAATATTGTTTAGGAACATGATTTTTAGTGGCCTGTTTCCAATCACTACTACAAAATACCTTTAGACGCGGTCATTTTCTACCTCCAAAAGTGGATTTGGCAAGGTTTTTATCATTAGCAATGGTTTTGCAACTCCCCCCCACGCCAAATGCACCGTTGCTAAAAGTCAATCCTTTTAGCGGTGTTTTTTGAAGAAATATAAACCACCCCCAAAAGTGACTTTTAAGGCCATTTATGAACCACCCCCAAAATATGACTTTTGGTGGTGGTTTGGAACTGCCCCTAAAAGTCACTTTTTGGGGGCGATTATGAACCTAAACTACTTCTAGCTTAGTAAGCTTGTGCGATCGTGTCCTTATACAAATATGAAATCTTGTATAGCAATTTAATGGGTTGTTTAAACACATTTTTTTCTAATAACTCTCTCTGTCTCTTTTGATTATGATAATGGTGTATATAGGTATATAATAAGACATCAAATGAATCAATGGATTATGTCATCTTTATCTTTCAAAATGTGTTTTACTATTTTTTGCTGCTCAGAAATGCTCCCAATGTGCCCAAAACTTTCACACAGTGCTGCATGGGTTCTTAGAATTGGGAATATTTTTAAAAATATTTGTGAAAAGACTGGATGCTACAAATTACTAACTCATAAAGATCAAAAGTTTATTTTCCAAGTTATTCAATCATAGAAACAACCTGATAAATCAAATTAATATTTAAGGTAAGTTTTTAGATTAGATAGAACAAATTTTGACTGAATGTATGGTAATCACCATCATCAACTAAATGTGCGTGTGTGCACATGCATAAATACCCAATACATTGTTCAATCAAACAAAATAAAACATAATTATACCGTGATTTGTGGAGCTTCGCTCTTTCTTCTTCTGCTTTACCTTTCAAAACAACATTCAACATACTTCAAATTTTGTCATGTTGCAATAGTTTCATGTTAGGACCCATCAAATAAATTTTTGTTTGTTTATGAAAATAGAAAAACAAATATAAATAAATACAATACTATCACAATGTAAATTACAATACTATTCAACTTTTCAAGTAAATTAATTGTTAATAATAGATCAGTTGATAAAATATGGACAACCAAAAACACTATGTATATAAGGCCATCGATCACATCAAAAATCCATTTCTTTCCTCTTAACTATGAAAATGTTACTCAACACTATTTGTGACATGTTCCAATGCAGGAGTCAAATAGAGAGTGAAAATTAAACACTAAAATTATAGAAATAGTTGTTTTTTAATGTATTCTTCCTTACCATTCATTGAGTTCCTCTATGTTTCGAGAATATTTTAATATTATATACTAAAAATGACTAACCACGTGAAGGTGGAAGCTCTTATGGCCCCTCCCCCCCTCACATCACTCTCAATTCCCCAAACCCAATGCATTTACTTGCAAATAACAATTTACTGGAAATTATTTCACTCAATAGCTAAAAGAAGCTTTCATTAAATCATTATTTAAATAATTCATTAAACAATTCAATCATTCAACATCTGAAAAAAAATTCATTAAACCATTCATTTAGTCAATAGCCGATAAAATAAATCAGTAAACCATTCATTCATGAAACATAGCATTAGAGAGAATTTGAGGTCAAAAATGGGCCTCAAAAGGACCAACATGTACTATAAAAATCAACCAATTACATTTTAGTAGATGACATCATCCCCCATGGTTGAGGTGGCATTGCATGAGTTAAGAATGCTTATTTGTCACATTTTCTATGGTTGATGAAAACCCAAAGTTAACCAAGGTAGTGGTACAAGTACTTTTAAGTCATAAAGTGAAGTACTCATAATAAAAGTCATTTCATACTTTTTCATAAAATAATATTATTGTTATTTTTCAAGTAAAGTACTCACAATTCACTTTCTCATAAAATAATATTATTGTCAATTTCAAGGAAAGTACTCATAATTCATAAAAATGTCTTTTCACATTTTTTTATAAAATAATATATTGTCATTTTCATGTTTTTTTAATTTTAAATTATATATTCACTCAATTGTATTTAATATCATAATGTCAAAGTAATATATATATATATATATATATAAACTTGTACTTTTAAAATAAATTAAATTCTTGAATGATATTTATATGAAAAAAATATGTTAGTTATGCATATAAATTAAATTCATTTTTGTTTAATTTTATTTACAATGAATCTTAGTCACATCATTGTAGAGTTATTTTATTAATTTTATTTATAATCAATTTAGAAAAGTAACTCAACCATGGTTATTTATATTGTGCATAAAAAGTAGTGTAGGAGGTGAGTTGTCATATATACCTACCCCATAAAACCCCTAACTCATAATATTTTAATATATCTTATGTTTTTGTAGTACATCTCTTAGGAGGCCCATTTTTGACCTCAAATTCTCTCTAATGGAAAAAACCATGCAATTTTTTTTATTATAAATAAGAATTTCTCAAAATTTCTTTAGTCACTCTCTTTTTACTTTTCTTCTCTTTAAATGCTTAGTCAGAAGCACATCTTTAGGAATCCGATCCTCGATCTCCCTACTAGACTTCTCACAAGGTTGAACTTGCGGTGAGGGGCGATGAATTTCTGCAATAATGTCAAAATGTTTCATTAATTTATGTTTATTTTTCTAAATACAAGTAATTCATTTAAAAAACATTACAAATGTTTTTTTTACTTGGCATAGGCACATCAACATGTTCATCATTATCCTGTACATGCTCAACCTGTTCAGTGTTATCTGCATCTACATGCTTTGCAACTGAATTGTGTAGTATTAGAATTAATGTTCATCATTTGCAATTATCTATACAAAACAATAGCACATTAATAAATTCATTACCAAGAATCGAAGCATGATCTTCTCCTGGTTGGTTTAAATCCATGACATGAACGGGATCATTACTTCCCTGCTAAAAAAAGAATAAATAATTTATGTTAATTTTTTATAACAAATAAATTGCATGAGAATTAATAAATTATCATTAAACTATATAGTTTTTATATACTTGCACACTAGATGGATCAGCAGAAGATCATGGAGTATGCCCAGACAAGATTTTTTGGCGTCAAAGCACTGTTCGAAGCCAAGATTCATGTGTTCCTCGGTGGGAAATTCTTTGAACTGGTCGGCCTACATATTTGTATGATGTCATTAATTTTACATTTTTTGCCAGAATAAAACGAAAGTAATTTTCTCTATATTATTTGGAAGCAGTTTCGGGTTTTAGATACTTACATATCAGGCCGGCAAGTTTGAATAACCACCAGGCCCAAGCTTGTGTTGACCATTTTTTCCCATTCTTGCCTTGGTTTCTTTAGATGTCTTCGACAACCTAATCAAGTGTTGAATTACGTTAGTCGATGTTACAAATTTGATATAAAAACTAATAATAATAAGGATTACCATTACATTTTGGAATGTATTGCATACCTCCTTGTTCCTGGTGGTATCTTTCCTGCTTTTCTCAGACCCTTCTCTTTTCCATCTTCCACTAGGGCTTTCCACTCCATAGATGGAATCATTGTAGGGTTCTCATACCTAGGGTTCTTTTCTAGGTGAACCCTATACTAGTCTTGGACAATCTTCAGATGTTTTCCAGCCTTCTGTAGGACCTTTGATGTACCGAAGGTATCTTTTCCAAACAGACCAACCAAGCAATTAATTAGCTCATTCTTTAAAGCTTTTGCATGTGTTATCTCTAAGGTTGTTTGACCTTTTTACCTTAAGATATTTGATTGTGATGAGTTTTTATTTTTAAATTTTCTCTTTGTTTTACGCCTTATTTTTTATTGAATGCCATTATGGTTTTCTTTTAGTCTTTTGAATCATCAAAATATTCACTCATTTAAAGTCATGAACCTATTTATGTGCAAGAGATTTTATATTATATATTGGATTGTTAAAACTGGAAGCATTATTCAAACTGGCAGCATTTCACGAACTGGCAGCATTTCACGAACTGGCAGTATAGTTTCAAAGGGTATTTTATTAAAAAATTTGTTATTCATAAGTACCATGGAATATAAAGGGGATAATGAACTATGGTTATATTCATGTTATTCGGTACTTGGTATGAATATGCTTAAAAGCACTCCTATCCACAAAATTATGAATTTTATCATGTCATTCATGGGCTTGTACAGCTATTTTCATTTTGAAATTAAAAGCACTCCATGCAATGAGTATTAGTATTAATCATGGTATGGTCGATATAATTCATCCTTTTGCCCTAAAAATCTGTCTCATTATTTTGCCTAAATACTTTGGTTAACTGGGAGAAGGACATTCAGAGAGCCGTTTTTATACTATCAGCGTTCATTGTTCATGAACAACAAAATTAGGGTTTGAAGCAGCAAGGGTTTGTTTTCAAACTCTGAATGCTCGTATGTTAAAAGGGTCGGATTATATTATATACGTTTCCCTGCATTTCAAAGCAAGCTGTTGCAGTAAAAATTCCCTATTAAAAGAGTATAGTGTGAAGGGTTTTTAAAAATGTCGAAGACAGTAGAGGAAGAAGATCCAGAGGTTGTGGTAAAAATAAAGCCAGAAGGTTTAATTTGCAGGTTGGAGCCAAATAATACAGAGTGGATAATGAAATTTCTAAGATCAGCCAAATTAATGAAGAAGGCCAGATGGTTTACCTTCTGTGAGAAATTACAAGGTTATCACTCACAGGTAACCATGCCTTTTATTAAAAACTATAAATATGAAAAGGTTCAGCTTGAAAGCTTAACAGTTAGGGTAAACGAAGATTCTATTGCTGCAGCAATAGATGTTCCGGCACAAGGGGAAAAATGGTTTAAACAACAAGATTTCCAAGGGGATTACAATGAATTTGTGATGCCAGGATTTGAGAAGTTAGATTGGAAAAACGGTATCCATGTGAGCAAAATAAAGCCAAGCTGGAAGATTCCTTTAGAGATGATACAAAACTATATCACATGCGATGGCCGGTATGACAGAGTGCTTAAATGCCATTTAAAGTTACTGATGCACCTTAATGGAGGTATACAGATCAATCTCACATTTTATTTATTAAAAATCCTTCAAAAGATGATTTCAAGGGTTCAAGGCCATCCAGAGCATACTGCTCGATCTATCTATCATCAGGGTTTGATTAAGCTATTGATTTTATCACAGTTGCATAAGGAGGGATGAACATGGGAAGCTCTATTGACATATTTAGGGTTTAAGGACAACCCTAAAGAGAAAGGAAAAATGATGATGGAAGATTCAGACCAGCAAACAACAAGTCACAAAAAACCAATTCAAACTGCTGAAGAAGAAGGAAAGAATACTACAGAGAAACCCATTCAGGAAGGTTTGTGTCCTGAAGCTTCATGCACAAATGAAAACTGAAAAACTGAGTGTTATGCTGAAAAATATAGCCTCAGAAAGTGAAATTCATAATCAGTTATTGAAGACAGAGAACAAGGATATGAAGCCAAGAACCAGGTTAAGAAAGAAGCTGCAGACAGAGAAGAGATCAACACATGGAGATGCCATGGAAATTTTAATGATAGATGATGCTTTTAGTGAAGAAACTGTACATACATCTAAGGATCAATATTGTGCAGATATTGAGAAATTTATTGATATTCAAGGTGTTGCAGGGTCTATACCTGAAGCCTTTTGCACAAGCAAGTAGGTTAATTTAGAGGATGGTTCAGCATCAAGGACTCTACAAGAAGAAGAAGTCCATATGAAAGAAGAAGAATTGAAAATATCTCTAGAACTAAACCAAGTTAAGAAGTCTTTACAGACATACAAAGAACAAACTAGGTATCTGCAAAACATTAATGAAAAGTTGATGATAGCCAACAAAATACTTCGTGAAGATCTGGAGGATAAGGAGATAGAATATCAAAAGTTGCTGACAATATCTAAAGATATTCTAAGGGAAAAGAGAACTATTCAGAAGCAGCTTGAACTCATCAAAGCTCAGAATAAGGAGGACAACAAAGATGCTGAATTCACTAGATTGCAAAAGCGTTCCCAGGTTTTAAGTGATTTAGCTATATTAGCAGAGGCTTCCAGAAGTCTTTAGAGGTTGAATTGTAGTTTGATTTTGAAGTAATGTTGTTTATTGACAGATGTCTTTTTTATGTTACACTTGTACTTAAATACTGTTTAAAGGGGATTGACTTCCCTATTTTTGAGAAGGCTCGATCCATAGAAGTAGGATCTTATAGTTAGCTTAAAGAAACAAATATTTTGTATTTAAGGAGAGTCTCTAGATTAGACGGGTGTTGGAATTTGGAGTTATGAAGATCCAGTTTTGATAGCTTTCTGTATGATATGAAATGCTCTACATCTTCAATACAGGTTCTATCTTGATATGAGTATGATTATGATTTGTTTGTGTGTTTTATGAATTGTGTTTCTTATGATTTATCTTGTATATGGTCCATTGAATCCCATTGCAAAGATTCTTGTGTTGAAATACATTTACCTTTTAAACTTTTAAAAAACAGAGACAGTCTCATTTCATAATTTCATGATCATAGTTCCTTTAATATTGGATTTTGTAAACTATTTCATATTATACAGTTCCTTAATGATTTTGTGATTTTATTATAGCTTTGATGACATACCAGCCCAGTTTTCATTTTGACTTCATTGATTTATATGTTTGAAAAATATTTCCTTAAGCTTGAACCCCTATAGTCTAGGTTCAACTTTAGGGATAACAGCATGCTTGTCCCACCTTGTGCGGATGGTGGGCTCGAAGATATCAAAGGAAAAATAATTAAGATGTTTATAAAATATATCATTTCCTACAAAACATTAATGCCATCATTAGTCAACATTAAAAAATATCACGGTATATGAGACACAAATTATAAAAACTAAATTGAACAATCTATAATCACCTGGAATCTTCTCTATCTTTATTGGAACCAGTTCTTCATTCACCAAAAATGTTGTCACTATTGAACCAGTGCTAGTGACATGAGAAGATCCAGGAAATGCATCCACCTCTATATATAACCCTACATCCACCCCTTCTTCTGCAACATCTGTTGTGGGTCAGTCAGCATTGGCTGCACCCTCTACTGGCCTCGGGGGTGTTGCAGAGCATGTTTCCGACTATTCAGTAGACAATAAGGGAGTAGTATGTGGTGTACATGGAGTGGTTTGGTCATTGGGACCAACAACGCTTTGACCACCACTGTAAAGTTGCATAACTTGTTGTAAATTCAAACCATTGTATTATAAGTTCAATAGCATACAAAATTATATATTATAAATTTCTAAATGAATTTACATTATTATTCAGGAACTTACTTGCAATTTTTGACCTCTCTATAACAATAATTGAATATTTGATATGGTCTCTTATGTTTGTGGAACTGTCAATGTCAGAAGAACCAGTTCCTCATTTTGTTTTTCCATGGTATTCTGTAGCACCCTCAACAGGTTTGCAGACCCACTAATTTCATTATCTTTCATCAACTGGGAGACCTCAAATTGTAAATAATGTTGAGATGGTGCTTCATAAACTGAATCTCTTGTCTGCAACATAAATATATAAAACATTGCTTAGTATTTGAAGCAATAGTGTGCGCAAAAAATTATATTAACAAAAATTGTCTATCATGATAGATTCATAGGATTACATCTAGGTTTACCTGATGCCTAGATGAGGGTATGGTCTGATCAACAGTTGGGGACTTACCCCGATCAACCACTTGCAAAAAAAGTAGAGAACATTATCACAATGAACGCAATATGTAAAAGCTAACAAATACATAACAAAAATAAACATTATGCTACATGTTTTATATGTGTATAATTTTGAAGTATTTAGAATGTGGAATTACATTTAGGTTTACAGGTTGCCTCGAGGCTCCATTCATTTGATCAATAGTTGGGGACTTTCCCCGATCATCAACCTACAAAAAAGTAGACAACATTATCATCATGAACGCAAACATAAAAATGAAAAAATACATAACAAAATAAACATTATGCTACATGATATACATGTGTATGATTTCAAAGTATTTCAAATGGAGAATTACATTCATGTTTACCTATTGCCCCGATGCTGCAGTTGGCTGATCAATAGCTGATTGGCTTCCCTGATCAACACTCTGCATGGAAAATAGATAAGATTATATAAACGAACCAAATATACTAATGAAAATACATAACAACAGATCTGTTTTTCCATCCTAAATTTATTACATTGGTAATATCGATGTATACATGCTGCCTTGATTCGAGTCTACTAACATCTACGGAGAGGGAGGTGCCCCTGAGAGAACCCCGCATAAAAAATATACTAAAAATTACCTAACGAAACCAGAATATTCACTAAAACAATTTTAAAACATAACAATTTGATGTATACCTGTTTACTTGCGGATCGTGTACTTCTCTCACCTTCTGCTGGGGTGATGAGCCCCCCATCACCTCCCTACGAAGTCAACATAGGAAATTTATTAGAAAATTATAATTATATGCTAATGAAAAATCCTATAGATGTTAAAATAATTAATAAAAGGTTGGGTAAATTGTTGGATGTACCACAACCATACTAACCGTGTTTGTATCTACACGATTCAAACTGTAATTAATAAGCAGTTCTTCGCCAGTAGCTATTGATTTAATGGCACATACAAAGACAAAATTACCTAAAAAAACCAGAATATTCACTAAAACAATTTTAAAACATAACAATTTGATGTATACCTGTTTACTCGTGGATCATGTACTTCTCTCACCTTTTGCTGGGGTGATGAGCCCCCCATCACCTCCTTGCGAAGTCAACATAGGAAATTTATTAGAAAATTATAATTATATGCTAATGAAAAATCCTATAGATGTTAAAATAATTAATAAAAGGTTGGGTAAATTGTTGGATGTACCACAACCATACTAACCGTGTTTGTATCTACACGATTCAAACTGTAATTAATAAGCAGTTCTTCGCCAGTAGCTATTGATTTAATGGCACATACAAAGACAAAATTACCTAAAAAAACCAGAATATTCACTAAAACAATTTTAAAACATAACAATTTGATGTATACCTGTTTACTCGTGGATCATGTACTTCTCTCACCTTTTGCTGGGGTGATGAGCCCCCCATCACCTCCTTGCGAAGTCAACATAGGAAATTTATTAGAAAATTATAATTATATGCTAATGAAAAATCCTATAGATGTTAAAATAATTAATAAAAGGTTGGGTAAATTGTTGGATGTACCACAACCATACTAACTGTGTTTGTATCTACACGATTCAAACTGTAATTAATAAGCAGTTCTTTGCCAGTAGCTATTGATTTAATGGCAAATACAAAGACATGGTTTTCTTCACGCGAATCTAATATACAATTGGGTTGCTTAAGTGTAGACCTCGGTTGTGTACTGTTTATAAACCCCACAATATTATCAGTTGTTTTTTGCCTTCTATTAATGTACAATGTTACTCATTTGTTTTTTGCTTTGTCTTTCAGTTTTATATAATTTGCTGACAACCCATATCTATGCATAGTTCATGTATATTGGACCAGGTGCATCCAATCACTATAGTTGTAAGAGGGTGAAACATACTCCATCAATTCTGTACATCTTCTATATCCAACCTCTATGCCATCCATGAAAAACAACCCCAATCCATGTAATGATGATGGTGCAATTCTATATGTCCTCTCATTCACACAAAAATTAGTGTTTACTTGAGGAAGATCCCTAGGCACCCATTGTTTCACTAGGTGTTTGTACCTTAAGGGAACCTCGATGTCTCCTACTGTCTCAACATCATAGGAACATGACCCCCCTCCTTTGAGAAAAAATTCTATGTGTTTATTGAATTTTATTATGATCTTATGACATCTAGTTGATCTAGCCCTCGTAGACCTGCTGGATGTCTCACTTTCATTTATCCTTCCCAAACTCCCCTCGCTGGAGGAAGACATGTCTGACAAATACCTGTTTGGTTCTACCTGCCCCATGGCCAAGAAATAAGCATGACATAATGTTGATATCATTATCCTGAATAATATCGATAATTCCCTGCTATAACAATTCAACACATAGTCCTTTAAGACGATATAGATATCAAGTCGTTCCATATCAAATGCTTCATCCAATTAATCTCAAAATACAAACTATGTTTTTTACAATACTGATTGGTGTACCTATTTTAAATTAGGTTGTTTCCTCACCCAAAAATATAAAAGACCTATTTTACAGATCTCAATATATGTGATAAAATAATTTGCAAATATTCTGTATCTTTTTTTCAGAAGAAAAAGAGGTCTTCCAGCTTGATTTTTGTTAGAATAATCAAACCCATAGTATTACCCACTTTCATTTATTTTTGTCTTATTTGCCTAGTTCATGAGTCCCACCATGTGCAAGTTGCTAATTGCCTATCCATAGAGGCCAAACTTGCCATATTTGACTCATGTAGCACTTGGGAAAGCCTTAGGAATCAAATCTGCTTTATTCCTGGCCTCCTAGGTGGCCTTCTGCTTTTTCTGCTTTATTGACTGCTTTTTCAGTGTTTTAAGGCACATAGGAAAGCAAGACTAGGTGAGGTGAACTTGTTTTCTTTCCCTTTCATCCTCCACTCTTTCCTCCATGCAAAAGCATGCATGAGATACCATTCCACCACTCATTAGCTTGCCCATGCACCCTTGCCAATTTGTGAGCCTCATGACAGATTTGGGATCAGCTTTTTACACCTATGGGGGATTTGCCTATTTTGGGTAAGCCTGCTTTATGCTAGTTTTGGATGCCTCCTTATTCATTCGATCTCTTGATGTATTCTATATATTCAGCAACCTATTTTATTACAGGGTTGGCTATTGTACACTCAGTTAATATAATTTTGTGTTACAGCTCCATATTCAGTCTCCATTGTTAGCAATTTTGCATGATCAATTGATAATTGTTGTGGGTAAAATTAATCTATTGCTGGCATGAATTTCTACATGGTATCAGAGCCATTATAGGTTGTTACTCTCCTTCAAAAATTGTTTTGCAGGTTCGACATCAATACTGGGAGCCTTCTACTGACAGCTGGGACAGATTTTCTAAAGCTATGGATTCACAGAAAACTATCTTGACTCCTTTCAAATTTTTTGAATGGAAAGCAGAGATGGATATCTTGTTGAGAGCGAAAGGCCTCTACAGGGTGACTATGGCAACAAAAGCAGAGCCCAATGCAGCTGCAGAGAAGATCAAATGGCACAATCGGAGAGATGAGGCCTATGGCCTCCTATGTCTCAATATTTACCGAGACCTCCTTTTCCATATCGATGGATTAACTTCACGAGATCAAGTATGGGAGAATATTTCTGATATTTTTGGAAAGACAGATGAGATGAGGGGACATTAGATCGAAAATGAGCTGATTTCTCTGAGTCCCAGTAGCTTTGAATCCCTGCAGCTATATTTCTCCAAGTTCAAAGCACTAGTTTTTCAGCTGAAGCAGTGTGGTATTGAAAAGAAAGATGATCAGCTCATATTGGCCATCCTCTCGAATCTAGGACCTGACTACTCAGTCTTAGTTTCGACCTTCTATGCCACAAAACTCACAGCTCGAACCTGGAAGATGCCTAGCCTTGCAGATTTCATGGAATCTCTCACACAAGAACAAGACAAGTTGGTG
>LPNX010332726.1:211994-224020 GCA_001517045.1 Pseudotsuga menziesii
CATGGACACATGGGATCTTCTATAAGGCAAAATCTGATCTTGATTTGATTGGATTTACTGATAGTGATTGGGCAGGTGATAGCACAGACAGAAAGTCCACTTCAAGGTATGTGTTCATGCTTGCAGAAGGGCCAATCAGCTGGTCAAGCAAGAAACAGAGTGCCATTGCACTCTCATCTACAGAAGCTGAGTACAGAGGAGTTTTCAATGCAGCAACTCAGTGTTTATGGTTGCAGGGTTTACTTGGAGAGTGTGGTTTCGAACCTGAGTACTCAAATACCATATACTGTGATAACCAGAGTACCATTCGAATCTGCAAAGATCCAGTTCATAAGCAGAGAACCAGACACATTGAGATTCACATGCACTACATCAGAGAGCTCGTGCATGATGGCACCATTCACCTACTCTTCTGTTCATCTTCAGAACAAGTAGCTGATATCTTCACCAAAGCATTTTGTGAGAAGACCTTCAGGAATCTCAAATCACTGCTGGGGATTGCTGATCATGTTGTAAAGGCATGAGTGGAGACAAGATTCTACAATTTTGTTTTACAGTCCATGTTTAAGCGAGGATTTTCCCAAGTTGGTTTTGCCTCTTTCCTTGGTTCATATGGACTTGCAGTATGTAAATGGGTGACTAAGCCTTGTTGCTAGGCCTTATATTTTTTATTTATTACTCATAAAGTAAGGCTTAATCGGGGGTGTTAGAATAATCAAACCCATAGTATTACCCACTTAGACATTAATTCATTTTTTTTTGTCTTATTTGCCTAGTTCATGAGTCCCACCATGTGCAAGTTGCTAATTGCCTATACATAGAGGTCAAACTTGCCAGCTTTGACTCATGTAGCACTTGGGAAAGCCTTAGGAATCAAATCTGCTTTATTCTTGGCCTCCTAGGCGCCCTTCTAATTTTTCTTCTTTATTGACTGCTTTTTCAGTGTTTTAAGGCACATAGGAAAGCAAGACTAGGTGAGGTGAACTTGTTTTCTTTCCCTTTCATCCTCCACTCTTTCCTCCATGCAAAAGCATGTATGAGCTTCCATTCCACCCCTCATTATCTTGCCCATGCGCCCTTGCCAATTCGTGAGCCTCATGACAGATTTGGGATCAGATTTTTACACCTATGGGGGATTTGCCTATTTTGGGTAAGCCTGCTTTATGCTAGTTTTGGATGCCTCCTTATGCATTCGATCTCTTGATGTATTCTATATATTCAGCAACCTATGTTATTACATGGTTGGCTATTGTACACTCAGTTAATATAATTTTGTGTTACAGCTCCATATTCAGTCTCCATTGTTAGCAATTTTGCATGATCAATTGATAATTGTTGTGGGTAAAATTAATCTATTGCTGGCTTGAATTTCTACAATTTTCAGTAGTGAATAAAAGGTAACTTTTACATAGTCCATTAATGAGTGGAGATCATAAGTATAAAAATAAATCTCACCGAGAGGGACGGAACCCACAATCCCAAGATGATTGAAGTAACAATACCACACAGATAACATAAGGAGCCCAAACAACTTATCCAAGGAGGCATTGGGGGTGGAGAAAACACACCCTCGAGGGGATGAAAACAAAATCTATATCCCCAGCTAAAACAAGAAAGATGGTGATGTATCCCATAGTAGAAACAATCAAAATACTATTCCGCACAAATCAAAATGCTCTTAAATGAACTGTATCATGCCTTCCTCAATGATTTCTCCTTCTAAAAGTTACGAGAAGGAGAGGAGGCCAGCCTTCATATTCAATGCTTCATTGGATAAACGGTATAGACTCATATTGTTCTCCCTATAGACATGGATAAATTCATATAAATAGATTTATGATGTCGGTGGTATAGCATATATGTCGGATATATGACAAAATGCATTACTTTCTTCGACCTCTTTAGATGAGTTCACATTCTGAGAGCTTCTAACACTACACCGAATTGATCACACAACTTCTAGGTAAGTTCTCCAGTCTACATTGGTATGATTATTCATTTTCTTGGCCACTCCTCTCTCCTTACTCTACACCCGTAGGCTTACATATAACTTAGAAAAAATTCCAACTCATCACAACAAACTCCCGTCCGAATCTTATCCCGATAGCCATTATGGTTTTGAGGTTGTATCAGTTACATTCGAACCCATCATTTAGGGTTGAATTGAATGTAATTATTCATGTTTATACCAATATGGGTTTATACCGGTCATAGAAATAGTTGTTTTTTAATGTATTCTTCTAGCTTGATATTCAGTAGTGAATGAAAGGTAACTTTTACATAGTCCATTAACGAGTGAAGATCATAAGTATAAAAAATAACCTAGTTGGGAGGGATGGAACCCACAATCCCAAGATGACTGAAGTAGCAATACCACACAGAGAACATAAGGAGCCCAAACATATTATCCAAGGAGGCATCGAGGGTGGATAAAACACACCCCTGAGGGGATGAAAAAAAACTCTATATCCCCAGCTAAAACAGGAAATATGCTGATGTATCCCATAGTAGAAAGAACCAAAAAAGACTATTCCACACAAATCAAAAGGCTCTTAAATTAACTATAGCATGCCTTCCTCAATGATTTCTCCTAAAAGTTATAAGAAGAAGAGGAGGCCAGCCTTCATATTCAATGCTTCTTTGGATAAACGGTCTGCACTCATATTGTGCTCCATGTAGACATGGATAAAGTCATATAAAAATATTTATGATGTTGGTGGTATAGCATATATGTTGGATATCCCATGAAATTCATTATTTTCTCCAACCTCTTTAGATGAGTTCATATTCTGAGAGCTTCTAACACTACACCAACTTGATCACACAAATTCTAGGTTAGTTCTCCAATTTACATTGGGCTGATTATTCATTTTCTTGGCCACTTCTCTCTACATACTCTACACCCGTAGGCTTACATATAACTTAGAAATACTTCCAACTCATCACAACAAACTCT
This sequence comes from Pseudotsuga menziesii, assembly GCA_001517045.1. Taxonomy (NCBI): domain Eukaryota; kingdom Viridiplantae; phylum Streptophyta; class Pinopsida; order Pinales; family Pinaceae; genus Pseudotsuga; species Pseudotsuga menziesii. The sequence continues at coordinate 214,951 of LPNX010332726.1, forward strand.
CATCAGAATCTTGTCTCGATAGCCATTATGGCTTTGAGGTTGTATCATTTGCATCTGAATCCATCATTTAGGGTTGAATTGAATGGAATTCTTCATGTTTAGGGTTCAATTGAATGGAATGGAAAAATTCCATCATTTAGGGTTACAACCAAACATTGAGAGGTATATGAGAGATAACAATAGACAAACAATGGGGAAATTAGGGTTTGCAGGTTTTGGCAAAAATGAATAATGCAGTCCTGAGTTTGCAGATCTAAGGTGCAAGGATATGCCAGAAATGAGCAAACATAGAGGATAGATAAAGGAAACATAGACCTAAAAGGGTCATGGAATAATTTTTTTGTTTATACTACAATGTCCATTCCACACCCTAGCTAGCCTATGGCACCACTAAGGTGAAAAAGGATGTATATAATTATCATGACAATTTTTATAACTGAAAGGAAAGGGTAGGATTTTCAAAGTATACCACTATTGAAATTTTATGTTGGATCAATTGTTTGAAAACCACAATACTTACTTATGCAGCACAAGGAGAAAACATTCCTTCTCTAGACATCAATCCCGCACAATCCCATCCCTCCAATGCTATTCATCAACCAAACTAGTTGTTTAAATCTGAAACACACATAAGTGTGGCCTTGAATTAGAACACATTTTCAAAAATTCACTAGAAACCATTTGAATACAGAGTTTTTGGGTCAATTTCCCTTCATAGGACACCAAGGTTCCTTCCATAATTCACTAAGAATTATTATATAAGGTCGCAAGACAATGCCTTTTAAAGTTGGTCAAAGATACCCAAGACTGTTGGTTTAGTGTCTGAAGGAATGCCCTTAAACTATTGTGTTAAGGGTTCCCCAAAGTCGAGTCACCATTGTTGTAGGTAACAGTCAATCCAAACCCTTAAATGACCTCCACTTTCTAAATATTTGAGGTTAGTTACCCATCTGTTTTTACACTACTACTATAAATAAGCACACCTTCATATTGACCTCAAATTGTTATCCCAAAACTTGACCATTAACTCTTGGTCCCTCTCTCCAAATGTGATAGCTTTGAAGGATTGATGATGTGGGTTGGTAGATAAAAAGGGATACTGCAACTTAGTGCCATTGGATTTCTCCAAAATGGCCTTGTTTTCATTATCCATGCATGAAAGGGCAGATTTTTTATGTTTTAGAAAAACAGGGGTGTTCTTGATTGGACTTAGGATTCTCGCCATATGGGAAAGTCAGTTATTCCTTGTAGAGAACTTTGCAACTTTTAGATTTAAATTTGTACCTTTCTACAGGCATGGGTGTCCATTTTTCTGAATTGTTGAAAAACACTAAAAAGAGTGAAAGCACTGATTTGGAGAATCCACTGCGTGCATCTGGAGATTAGTTTGGAAAATCATGTGCATAGGTTTTGTAGGAAATCTTGGATACTTAAGCCAAGTTCCTTCATATTTCACCATAAATTCTCATGTATGGTATGGCATGCATTTTCCTGAGCCAATTTAGAGTGATGTTTACTCTGTTTTCTACATAGATTTTAGTTTTAAGCTACAATAGGTATTTTTATAAGTTTCTGTGCATATCGTTAAGCTTATGGAAATATCCTAAAAGAGGATCTCCACCATACAAAATAGAGTATATAGGATGCATCTAAAGTAGTGTCATAACCTGCGATTTGAAAACAGAATAATAATGTTGTAGACAAACCCTACTCCTTCTCTCTGAAATGAAATAAAAATAGAATACTTACGCCCTACCCCAGAGCATTAATGGATTTTAATGGTCAAAAGGAAGTGGGAATGAAATAGGACATAAAACCTCATCATTCTTATGTTGCGTAGACATTTAATTTAATTGTTGGTACAAAGGAGGTGGAAACCAAGCATCTTACTAGTACCAAACTTGCTCATATGAGCTTCAAGTTATTCATCAAGAATAATGGTTGCAAACTTAAACTTAATTTTTTTAAGCGTTAAAAAAATTGCACTAATATCTTTTTTCTATTTTTTTTTAAAACATCTTGTGGTTACACTTGCTAGTTTCACACGTAAACTATGTTACAGTGAAATGTAAATAGAGTGTAATCCTTGGACAATGGATTTAAATTAAAAGTAATGAGACGTTCTAGCATATTGAAATATTATAAGAAACTTTATAAATCTAATATTGTCCAGTGAATTCTAAGCAAATAAAATTTCAATATTTCTTTCAACTTCAATTGGAAAATGGAGTTATTAATATAGGGACCACTCTCTTATTCTTTCTTAGAAGGCTTGGAAAGATTGTAATGTAACTACACAGGATGCATAGTTTATCTAAAGGTCACTCCAAGTAGCCTCTACACTTTGCAACATCTCTCATGTATTTTATATCTAATAAGGGGAACCTTGAACTCTAAATGACACTAGTGGGAATATACCATGGGGCCTTCAAATTAACCTTTATAAAATTGTGTAAGAAAAGAAATACCAAAACATAATCTAAAGCATAAGAAACAACAATAGCTCACACACATGGTACACATTATAAACTTACCTTGAAACCCTTAAACATGGTTATGTTGATAGAAACCCATTATTCCATCATGTGTATAAAGAATGAATCAATATTTACATATAGGAAATTTGAATGACTTAGGAAGGAAATTCAAAATTCTCACTTGTGAATGAAAACCTAGTTAGGACTTAACTAGAGTTGAAATTCCCTTAATTAGACATGTAATTTGTAGACATCCAACTTAATGGGGTTATTACCAATTCCAAGAAAAGGAATTCTAGAAATATTTGTCCTATGAAAAAGATTGCTTGTAATTGGTAAATGGATTAGAAATCTTTGTCCTATGACAAAGATTACTTTTTAGACAGGTCTATACCTTTTTTACAGCACTAAGGGAAATTCTGGGTTTGTTTGTGGCCTCAAGCAGCCCTAAAACAACATTCATTTCTAATTTTGGGCTGAATGTGGGCGAAGACAACATTCATACCTAATTATGGGCTGAGTGAGCTTCATTACTTCTTAGTATATGTGTACGATTATTCAAGCTACTGGTTATGCTTACTCCTTCTTAGTTATGCTTGTTTATTATTATACCGTATTGGTTCTAACATTCTAGTTAATGAACATGATATCGGAACTATTTCCATTATATTGGTAACATATGAAATTACAATACTAGTATAACCCCATGTGATTGGCTCTATTCCTATGATATTGATATCAAAAGCAAGAGGTTGTTATCTTGTTACGAACCATGTACACGTGTAATGACTCTAATATAAGGATATCATGTTCTATACATTATATACATTGTTTCCCTAATATAAAAAGATAATATATCCTCCTAATACGTGTAATGCTAATGTCATTCTATTCCTACAGTATCCATAGGAATACTCAATCATACACTACCCAATTAGAGAGATAAGGCTAATATGGATAGAAGTACCCAAGAATCAAGTACGATATCCATAATGTTACTCTTCACTTTACTTCACCTTAAATGGGTCAAGTAGTTCCATATATAAGCTCTAAGCTCACTAATTATGATGAATGGTACCTATGTTTCCATAATATATACTATATATTAATGTACAAGTAAGCAGAGTATCGAGTTTGTAAGTAGCTAACACCATGTATACATAATAGTGAGCCTGTTCAACTCTATCTATCATGTTACGTATCAACTAAGTATAAGGCTGTTGGATTACCATGATTATGTCATAAGTGAATCCCTAATAAGTACACTACCCTATCATCACTAAAAGAGTATGCTATATTTACCATGATTATGTTCCATAAAAGACTATGCTATATTGACCATGATTATGTTACATAAAAGAGTATGCTATATTTACGTAATAAGCAGTGATATGAATCAACCAAATACTATTGCTCAATATCATGGTTATAGCATAATCACTCTATTAGAGGCAACCTTATTTTCAATTCTGGGCATCCTTTAGGTGTCATTTCATGTGCAACAGTCTAAGCATCAGCTAACATGTGAATTGAAAATGATTTGCTGCAGTCTAGATCTAAAAACAATATCAAAATGATAAAAAACAATATCAAAATTATAAAACCTCAATATCTGAGCAGTTATGGGCAAGTGTGTGGGTAAACAGAGTGATAAAACCTCAATCTGGGTTTATACCAGCCATCTAACAACCAGTAACATTAATTCCGGGCATAATCCAGCAGTCAAAATGAGAGTAAATTTAATTAATGTTAGGTCTGTGGGCAGAGACAGAGTGAGAGAAACGGACCTGGGCTTGTTTTGAGGATAGAAGTGGTCCAAGTTATGAGGTATTAAACAACAACAATTATGGGTAGGTTGAGCCTAGTTTGGCCTTCCAAACAACAATGAAGAATCACCAACTCCAAAGCTAGGCAATTTTTGAGGATCTATAGGAAACATCTTGCTAGAAATGTAGTTGGAAGCTGGAAATTGCTAATCTAAGATCACATACCTTCTTCTACAACATAATCTATATAGAGTAGCACCCCCACATAGTTCTCTAATGATTCTCCTAATTTGAAAAAGAGGGAATGATAAAGAAATTCAATCAAGGGAATGATAAAATCACCAATTGAAAACCAGTTTGTAACCCCAGCCAACAACACATAACTAAAATCCAACAAAATTACTATTCGTAACCCATCCAATGTCCAACCCCTACCCCTTTCCTCCTTTTCATTTTTATAGAGATATTGGAAATAATAGAGTCCTAAAAAACTTACCTTAGTTCTAGTATTTTGGGAGGACACATGTAGTTAAAAATTAGGAGATGTTGGCTCAAATCTAGAGAATAGTTTCCTCCACTTCATTTTTGGAATAGGATAAGACTGTCTTGACACATGGATATTTCATAAGCTTCTTAAAATCACCCCCATTCGTCTCTCTAAGTTTCTCTTTGCTGAGTAAGCCCTAAATATATTTCATTAAAAGAAAAAAAACAAATATTTACATATGTTAAAATATACCGTAGTTATAACCGTATCATGGTGTATCACTTTAAATGTAATAAAACTGTTGCAAAGAAAAACGTTTTACATAATTATATGCTACTTTATTATAGAGGGTCATTTATAGGAAATTACAACATAAATTATTAAGGATGTTCCTTATGTGATCCACAATGTGCAAAATATAGGGTCAGTTTAGGTCCTAAAACTCAAGGCAGAGTCTTACCAAACCCATGACATTGAGTCAACAAGCACAATACAATTTATCTTTAAGAATTGAGCCCTCAAATGTATAACCTAGTGTACACCTATGCCTTAAATTGATTCCCCATCTCTATAACCTATACAGGGATCTCTCATTACTAGCTTGGCTACAACCTTGCAGGCTTCTTTATTTGTCCTAGGGCATCTTCTTTGTCTTAGTTCTGCTCATACCTTGGGCCTGTAAACCCTACAAGCTCAAGGGAGGTGTCATACCCTTAATGGCACTATGGTTTATAAACTCTATCTGCCATGTTACATATCAACTAAGTATAAGGATGTTGGATTACCATGATTATTTCATAAGTGAATCCCTAATAAGTACACTACCCTATCACCAATATTTAACCAGTGGTATTTATTAGTCTTACTCTGAGTGGTATTTAACCAGTGAATCCCTTGTAATTACTCTAAGTGGTATTTATTAGTCTTACTTCATGAGGTGATAAATTTAATAAACATAGCTTGTTTTAATATACATGTAATATCTAGTAGCAGGCGGGATAGTCAACCTTCTCTCCCACAACCAACAAGGGATTTGTACATTCATCAAAGCCATCAACTTGAACATAGAATTCAACAATTTGGCATTAAAAAAAATTGTTCAACGAATTCAACCTTGAACCTTGAACATATTTCGTAACCCCCAAACCCCGAAGGTGCTTGCTTTGTCCTATTGATGAGTGCTAGGCTTGTTGTTATTGTTGTAATGCTCTCTGCGGGTATTTTCTATTGCCTTATTCGTTGAGATTGTGTCGTTGGTTTTCTGTTTTAATAACACCAAAAATGTGTGGTGGTTTATCATTAGTTGTTTTATAGTTGGAAGGTATCATGGGGGTGCCCAATAGATGAGCCCGGACACAAAATATATGATATTTATATAGCCCTCCAAAAACCTATGATGATCATTTGAGCCAATGTATCTCGTTGCCGTGTAAAAGATGGGGACCTCCTACAGAACCTAACCAAAGTGAGTTCTGTAATGCCTGATTATAGTAGCGCGAACCTAAAACATAACCCCCAAACCCAAACATTGAACCTATTTCGTAACCCCCAAACCCTGAATGAATATGATTAAAATGAGAGATATAATTGGTATGACATAAACTCACCAATTTAGGAGGCATTATGTGCCTAGATTGATAGATTGCAACAAATTTTTGTTCCTACCCAAAAAAGGCAGAGTCCACAGTTTAGAGCCAAAAGGAGGCATGGTCCACAGTTCGCTCAATGATGAGAGATAGAGTTCGTAGTCCATGCAATGGGAGAAACTTCGGTTCCTACCCAAAGGAGGCAGAGTCCACAGTTTAGAGCCAAAAGGAGGCATGGTCCACAGTTCGCTCAATGATGAGAGATAGAGTTCGTAGTCCATGCAATGGGAGAAACTTCGGTTCCTACCCAAAGGAGGCAGAGTCCACAGTTAGCACCAAAAGGAGGCGGAGTCCACAATTCACTCAACGATGAGAGGTAGAGTTCGTAGTCCACGCGGAGAGAGTTAGAGTCCAATATAGCTCACTCAGTGCCGAGAGGAGTCACAGTTCAGCTCAGCTCAACTCAATTCAGCTCATAGTCCACTTTTTGGCGATAGGAGGCACAATTCAACTCGATTCAAAACGACATAGTGAGGTAAGGTATGTCCGCATTTTTGTTTTTTATTTTTCATTTTTCATTTTTTTTTAATTAATAGGTTTCTTTTTTAATTTTAGAATTTTAATATTTAAAAATAATATATTCATTACTAACACCTAATCTATATTACCATTATAACCATAATAAATTATAACCATTGATATTTAATATTTAAAAATATTTAATATCTAATTACTAACCCTTAGTCCCTATAAGTACATCAAATACTTCAACTCTAAATCTGTAACCCCTAATAAGTAATAACCATCATAACCCTTAATGTTGAAAGTTTTATTCATCATCATCCATTAACCATTAACCCCTAAAAACATCTAATACTTAATTTATTTAACCATTAACCCCTAAACCCATTAATCCATTTAACCATTAACCCCAGAACATCTAATAATTAAAATATAAATTCTATGAACCTTGTCATATAATCTCTATGTCTTATAACCACTACCATCTACTACCATTTATAGAATGAATTGGAGTAACTTTTCTTTTGCATTCATTAAAAACCCATTTTTCAATTGTTGTGAATTTAAATAAGTATTAATGGAGTAATGATATAAATAATGAATACGATGACGATCAACATGAAGATGATGATCATGATGATGGATACGATGACGATCAACATGAGGATGATGATGATGACGATAACCATCATCACCATCATCTTCATCATGTTGATCATCATCGTCTTCATCATCATGATCCTCATGATCATGATCATGATCATCATCATGAAGATCATCATCATCATCATTTTCATCATCTTCATAATCATCGTCATCATCATCATCATCATCATCATCATCATCACCATCCTCACCATCATCACCATCATCTTCATCATCATGACCCTCATCATCATCATCATCGTCGTCGTCATCATCATCATCATCATCATGGTAATGGCGATGATGACGGTGATGATGATGATGATGATGATGGCAATGATGATGATCACCATCATCTTCATCATCATCATCATGTTGATCGTCATCTTCTTCATCATCATGATCATCATCATAACCTTCATCAACATCATCTTCATCATGATCATGATCATCATCTTCATCATCATGATCCTCATCATCATCATCATCATTTTCATCAGCATCATGATGAATATCATCATCATCATCGTCGTCGTCGTCGTCATTGCCTTCATCATCATCATCTTGCGACTACGGATTGTCAGATGATGACGGTGATGATGATGATGATGATGATGGAAATGATGATGATCACCATCATCACCTTCATCTTCATCATCATCATCATGTGGATCATCATCGTGTTCATCATCATGATAAACATGATCATGATCATCATCATCATCATGATAATCATCATCATCATCATCATCATCACCATAAACATCATCACCATCATCTTCATCATTACCATCATCGCCATCATCTTCATCATCAACGTATTCATCATGTTGAGCATCATTGTCTTCATCATCATGGTCCTCATCATCATGATCATGATCATCATAATTTCCATCATCATCATCATGAATATCATCATCATCATCATCATCATCATCGTCATCTTCATCATCATCATCTTCATCATCATGACCCTCATCATCATCATCATCATCATCATCATCATCATCGTCATCATCGTTGTCGTCATCTTCATCATCATCATCATCACCATCATCACCATCATCTTCATCATCATGATCATGTTGATCATCATTATCTTCATCATCATGATCATCATAACCATCATCACCATCATCACCATCATCATCGTCTTCATCATGTTGAGCATTATCGTCTTCATCATAGTGATCATCATCATTTCCATCATCATCATCATCATCATCATCGTTGTCTTCATCTTCATGACCCTCATCATCATCATCATTTCCATCATCATCATTTCCATCACCATCATCATCATTCACATCATCATCATCATGGTCATCATCATCATCTTCATCTTCATCTTCATCATCGTCAATATCATTATAGTCATCATCACCATTACTATCATCATCATCATCGTCAACATCATTACAATTTAAAATTTAAATTACAATTACATTACAGTCTACACATTAGAATTTAGTTACAATTTAACATTGCAATTCAATTTCAATTACATTACATTGGAGCACCATGACCCAATTTTCACTGATACCTCCCATCTAGTATCTTTAATCTTGACTTCAAAGCATATATATA
>LPNX010332726.1:229799-290599 GCA_001517045.1 Pseudotsuga menziesii
TAATCTTCAAGCACCAACGCACAGCACCAACGCACAGCAGTATCACTAACGCTCAGCAGTATCACACAGTAAATTGATGTATCACGTGATCTCCATGAAACAGCAACACGCAGCAGTATATAAATGGATACCAGCAGTATCACGCCTCCACGCCTCCAGCAATATGTATCACGCAGCAAATGTATCCCACTTCAGCAATACGCCGATTTACAAAGAAACAGACACGATCAGTCTCCACGCAAATGTATATCGCCTCCACGCAGCAGATGTATATCAGTCTCCACGCAGATGTATATCGCCTCCACGCAGCAGATGTATATCAGTCTCCATACAACAAAATGGGTCGTAGTTTATCAGCCTCACGCTCACGGTCTCACGCAGGTTGTCTCCAGTCCAACTCAATATCAGTTTTCAACATCTGCATTATATTAATCTCCAGCACAGGCTCTTCAACGCAATAAATCAAGGCATATATTAGTCACTCAATATATCTATGATATATCAGTCCCTGGCTTGTGATAATGCAAGGTTCTGGCAATACGAGTGGGTAAAACCAAATATACAAAACTTTAAGCCAGCTCAAACGCAGCTTCAGACTTGGTTCTAAGACAAGGGGGCGTGAAAAGGAAACCCTAATAAACATTAACGCATGATGGAGGAGGAGTACCAGGAGTAACCCATGCAGCCAGGAAAGACTGGCAGGCAGCTCTGAAAGAGCAGACTGGCAGACAGAATGGCAGCATGCACGCAGGAGTTATGAGCTTGGCTCTGATACCACTTGTTGGTATAACTCCCAATTCGTTAATCTATTCATGGCTAAGCATTCATTTATACATTCATGTGACGGTTTATTTCACCTTCCGTCCAGCCTTTTCGGCTTCCAACTATTCCTATTTATTTATTTACAATATTATAATCCCTAACGGATTATATTCTAACAATGACGAGGACGATGATGATGAAGATGATGATAATGATAAGTGTGATCATTATGATTATGATGATTATGATGATGATGCTACCTGATTATGATTATGATGATTATGATGATGATGATGATAATGATGATGATCATGATGGCACTCTTGATGATGATAATGATGATGATGATGATGATGATGATGATGATAATGATGAAGATGATGATAATGATGATGTTGGTGTTGATGACGATGACGATGATGATAGCGATGATGATGATGTTAGGAAATCTTTAAAAAAAAGAGAGATAAAAGAATAGGTTTAATTAAATATTTACCTTTCAATATATTTCATCATCTTCTTCATCCATGTCATCATCTTCTTCATCCAATTCATCATCTGTATCAACAGATCTAGATTCAACATTGTAAGGATTGGCCATATCATCATCGTCATCTATGTTAGTTACGCTCATCTTGTCATCGCCGATATAATCTTCATGGGCATTGTCTTCTACATCATCTGATTCAACTATTTCTTGGACATATTCTGCTGGATCATCATCATCACCTAACTCATGTTGATCATTCTCTTCATCATTGTCTTCTTCTTCTAAAGAACCCTCTTCATTAACATCATCTAGGTTATAATTTATTGGCCTTCCCCTTCGATTGTGTCTCACAACAAATGACCATCCCGCTTTACCTGGAACCTCTGAGTAAAATACCTATTCACATTGGCTTGGAAGAACATAGGGCTCCATTCCTAGCTCAAACAACCTTTTATTTACCATGGTAAATCCATTATCATGTTCAATAATAGTTATATTGGGATCACGTTGATTCAATCGTAACCTGTACCATTTGACAACAGATATAACTACCTTGAAGGATTTAAAGTCACACCGTAGAATATATTCCAAATACCCATAGTATCGATTTTCTGAGAGTTATGGATGTCTGTCACTTCTAGATGAAACATTGGTCACCTCAAAGACTGTAGATATCCCACAATATGATGTTTTCTTTGTTTCATCCCATTTTTTGATGCGATATCTACAACCATTGCATACCATAGCCTTATGGTGTTTTACCTGCAACAAGCAATACACGAAAAGATTACACAACGATTCAATAGTTATGCAACAATACATGGAAAATAACAACATGTACGTAAAAATGTAGTTTGAAAAATAAAAGATTTAGAGTGATTTATTAATATGCTTGCTGTTTTATCTTTTAAACCATATGCTAAATTGGTTTCCCTTTCTGTAAGATTTCTATCTCCATTGCGATGTGCTAATTTTACCAATGAAGCCACACCTTCCCATGATATTCCATGACCCAATTGTTTGCATTGTTCAATCCATACCTCCATCCATTCAATATTGTTTGTGATGTATAAATGAATTGCATCCCATTCTCGACCAACTGCTTGATGACAATAATCATTAAAATGAAAGACATGTTTAAATTTCCTGAACAAAGTATATTCTCTTAATTGATGCAATGACTAGAAAATGCAATTAGAATATGAATGATATAATAAACATCCACTAGATAATAATTACCTTTCACCTTTCTTGATATATCTTTCCCGTTCATTTGCTCCCCTTCAAATTTTTTATTGGAGTTCGAATCACAAATGCAACGTAAATTGAGCTTTAACACTAAAAAGGAAGATATTCACAGACATGCAACATGTTTTGGTATACCGTATATCCTTCCATCATAGAACCCTCATCATGTGCTCATTGTCTCATCAAACCCTTCATAAATTTCAAGTGCCTCTCAACCATCCACATGGACCTTGAGTGCACAGGTCCACACAACTCAATCTCCTCAACTTGGTGTATAAGGTAGTGTTTCTGTGCATTGGAAAATGCCAAAGGTAGATGATTTTGCATTTCACACATAAGACGAGGAATTTATCTCCTCCAATACTTTATATCTTCTTTATGTATTTCTTTAGATGTCAACCATCTACAAGTGCCGCAAACCAATAACGATATTTAACAAAAAAAAAATTAAATTACATATCATGAAATAGTGCACAAAAAACAAATATAAATTATACAGAGAATTAAAGAAACACTAAGCACATGCAAATAATCTCTAGTTACCTCATTTATTTACCAAGATTATATATAGCTTATTTGACATTGTTGTCGAAGTTGTCTGGGAGAGAGAAAGGTAGAACATACTGTATCAATATACAAACCACGCCATTTATTAAACAAAGAGTATACAAACAAGAAAAAAAATATATGCAATAAAATTAAAAAAAATATATTATATAGACATAACAATAATAATTACCTTGATGAAGACGTGCTAATCATGTATTTTGACCCCCACAAAATCACCTATTTTTGTTATGATATTCTTCAAGTTCGCACAAAATCCAGTGGGAAATTTATTTTTCCGCATTTATTCTTTAAAAACATTGCTTTGCTGCTCCGTAAACATCCATGGAATTGAGTTTATATTAACTTGGTCTCCGTTGCTATGAAATTGGATGATGTATTTCATTGCATGCTTGCTTTCTTGAATGTCTTTGCAAGATTTCACAATTTTATCTTTCTCCCTCCTTAGCTCCAATAGTCACCATAATGTTTCAGTCACATTCTTTCTAATATGCATTGTATCAAACAAATGAGAAATTTGTAGGTGCTCATAGTAGGGAAACCTACTAAATTGTATAGGATAACTTTTCATTCCTCGTGGAAGCCCATTAATGCCTTCATGATCATGATGGACATCATGAATATTATTTTATAAATAAATTACATCATAAATCAAATATGGCCACTATAGTAAACAAATCACAATAAAAATTAAAATACATAACAATTCATATACGATGATCCATACCTACCATGATGACGATTTCTATTGTATTGCATCTTCCAAAGGTGAGGTGTCATTATTTGTGGTTTTAATGTAGTCTCCTGATTCTCATTGAAAAGATTTTTTTCTATTGTTCTATACATGTGATTCTTAGAGAGGAAATTCCGATACTCATCAAACACCTCCTTACATTAGCTTTTTGAGCGACGATATTTTGTCTTAGGATCACAAACGGGACATGCAAATTTACCCTTTGTCTGAAGAACTACAATATATAGATATGGAATATCTATGTCGATTATAATTATATATAAACTATATTAACTACTTCATATACTTAAATGCAATTAAAGTGGAACTTAAAAATACAAACCACAAAATTGGGTTAACCCACGGGCATCGCGTATTGTCCATACAACCATTGCATGGAATTGAAATTACCTTTGTCATATTTGTCTAGATACATCATACATAGTGATTTCATTCCATAACTTCAGTAGCTCATCTATAAGAGGTTCGATATATACATTCATATCTTTGACTTGGAACTTACTTGATTGATTTGAAGTACACATAAAATATATTATTATGAGAACCATTAACATATATAAACCATGCACAAGAGTAAAATACAAAAACATACAAATTAAATTAGGAAACATAATACGACAAATAATATGCCACAACTACATTAGAAATAAAACAGTTGTAGACACAAATACCTGGAATTATCATTGACAAAATTATGTGCTCCCTCTTTATTGACAACCTTGGAGGAATGTTATTGTTGATAACAAAAATAGGCCACACTATGTAAATGGATTTCATCTGTGAAAATGGATTAACACCATCTGCTGCCAAAGAAATCCTAAGATTACATGGTTCTTCTTTAAAGTGAGGCCACTCTTCCTTCATATCTCTAAAAGCAGAACCATCTATAGGAATTCGAATAACATCATGTTAACTTCTATTCCTTGCATGGTAATCCATAATTGAGCTATGTTTTTACACCTGAATAGTCGTTGCAAATGTGGAATGATGGGAATATAATGAAGAACCTTGTGAGACACCTTTTTTGTTACGTGATCTGTTCGATATCTACTTATATGAAATTCTGGACATTCTGTTGCAAATTCATGCTAATTATAATATATAACATGGTCATTGGGGCATGCATGAATTGCTTCATAATGCATTCAAATCTCTTTAATGATGGAAGATAAATCTCAATATGCACAAGGTAAAATATTTGATGGTCGTAACAAAAATTCAGCTATCAAACTACATTAAAAAAATTATATTTAATGTAATAAATAAATAATATTAATGAAACACACTTCATCCGTATAATGATCAATAATGAATTAACAATACAATTATTATAGGAATAAAAATAAAATTTATCACGATCGTATATATGTGATGGATTATTTTACATACCTTAGCATCCGTGTGATTGATATGTTTGAAAGACCATTCATAACCTTTAAGTTCATTATCAACAATACAACAGAGAGAATATTTGTTTTGGAGCCTTCATAAAGGGGTTCATATGCCTTATCTAAAAGAGGTATATTGTTTTCATTATCAAAGTCATCACTATTTTCATTATCATCGTCATCGTCATCATCCATTATAACATTAAACGAATCATGGATCAATGTATTTGTACCATCATCTTCAACTACATTATCAGTATGATCATCTTGTTCAATATGATCATTCACTTGTTCTCCATTAAACATAGACGCTCCATGATCTTGATCCGGAACTTGTTCTGAAAGCACTTCCTCTAGATGATATGTCGTAGGGTGTTTTTCCTTTATAAATACATGGAAACATCAATATATATACATTAATATAGGAATTATTAAAATAACACATACATTTACTAAGGCAAAGAATATAAAAAAACTTTATAATGCTAAACCTAGAAATCAACGATATTCATTCCCCCCCTCAACATGTCCATGTTCCCTGCAATGTTTTATGGCTCTTGAGATCAATATTCTTCTCCTCTTAAATCCCCTGCATTGAGTACATGGACAATAACATTTTCCATCACCCCTTCGTTTCCCTGCATCACATAGTGTTAGTTTTTCATCATATAAGCTAGCATTATGATCTTAGGATCTTTTCACTGAGACAATAACAAGCACAACAATAAAACATAAGCACATCACAGGAGACAAGAGACACAAAGAGTTTTCCTCAGGGAAACCATAAAGGAGAAAACCCCGCAAATTCCTCAGAGATAGAATCAGCACCAAAATAGTATAACCAAAAAACAGTAAGATGCACTCCCGACAACAGTAGTCTTCTTCTTGTCAAGTCCCAGTGTATTTCCTTCCTCACTAATGCGCCACACTTGAGTGAGTGAGTGATGTGTTGCAAGTGATATAAATAGAGAGGCTCTCACTCTCTATTTATATTCTTCCGTTCACTTGAAGTGCACTCCATCATGTCGGTCTCACTTAACAATTACTTACTAGAGCCGACATCTCTAGGAGTGTCTAATAACCCTAGTGCCCCACCACTTATGGAGACTTTGCCTCCTCTGACCAATAGGAGGGTAACACAATGGTGGGGACTATTACCCTGACTTACAATGACTCACCTAGGGCGGACTTCACTAGGATAGTCTAATAACCCAAGGGCCCCACAAATGTGGGGACTTTAACCCTTGACCAATAGGAGGGTTACCCATAATGACTTGACATGACTTTCTCATTATATAAACTTCCCGATCGGAACATCGGGGAATTACATGACTCAAATACATCCCGGAATAAACATCAGGGTATGACATGACTCAAATACATTACAATACATCCCGGAAAGAACATCGGGTTACAATAGATAATAAATACAAGTGAATACATTCCGAAGTTACAATTACATCAACACATAGTCTAGCAAGCAATTGTCGATTGTTTTCGTTTGGATCAGGAATATTTGTATTTGACATTTTTTCACAAACTTCATGAATGAATACTATTGACAATATTAAAAAATCAAGTTCCACGCATCACAATTTTATCAAAAGGAGGTTTGTTGAAGAATAAAAAAATTCCTGCAAACTGTCTGTCGAAGAAAAAACAATTTCCCACAACCGCCCATTGAAGAAAATAATTCCTGAAACCGTTCGTCGAGGAATAAATAATTTCTACAAACCATCCCTCCCTTCTATAGAAAACATGTCAGAATATTTAAAAATGTTTAAATTTATAATTGCACAGTCATTAAATATCTGACGATGTGAACATAGTTACCGTTGGAAATATGGGTCAAACTATTTGAAATATGTCTTTATATTATTTCAAAAAATTTCCCAACCACGTCGAAAATCTGACACCCTCTTGTCAGATATACGACAACATTATCGTCACATTTTCAACACCCTATTGTCGGACATTCGACGACATTGTTACCGACATGGCTATGACAAATTCAACATGCTACCGTCGCATAACCGCCGACAATACCTTCGTCGAAAAACCTACGCTAACGACGTTGAAAATATGACGACGATAAGGAAGGTACAGTACTTTTCATTATTGCAATCCGACACATCTATACGTTACGTTGGATGTCGTTAGATTCTGTCATAGGATTTTGGGTTCAAATCCTATTGTGAACTTATAGATGGTCCGAGTATTCAGATGGGCGATGACACTCCAATTTAGTCTGAAGGAAAGGGTTCAATCAAGTTAAAGCATGGAGTGTTCAAATATGTGCTCTATGTTCCCTCTTTAGCTGCAAATTTGTTATCTGTATACCATATAACACATACCATCCCACCAAAGTGAGTGGTATTTGGTATTGACTTAGTGCAGATCTCATATATCTCAAATGGGAAGATTATAGCGAAGGGTGTTGCAATTCATGCCTCCTAGGAATATGAGTTCTCATAGTTTCTTCCATACTAAGATCCAGTACAAACTTAGCTTCCATTTGAAAGGGAAGGTAAAACCATTCTACCTACATCTTTTGCATATGATAATGTTTCCATTAGTGTTTCGTATTTATAATATGAAGTAGAGGACCCAGTTGAACCAATTTATGAAATTGAAGATGAAGTTCACATTGATCTGAATCCAAATCTAGTCCCTACTCTCAATCCTAGGTCTAAATGGGCAAAAAAGGTTATTGAGGCAGCTGGGAACATGACTGGAGAGCCATCTCACACAAGGATAACAATATCCCAATTTAAAAAAGAGCGCCTTGCGATATGTCAAGCAAATTCACTTCCTTCAGAGAGGTGCACCAAGCTCCCAAAGAGACACTACATGATGGTAAGGACTGATCAACAATTTTTCTCACTGAAGAACAAATTGGATCATGTCACTCTTCCTCCAGAAAGAAGAGGCAAATGAAACATTCCTTCTCCTGTCTATCATCATATTGGAATAAGATGGAGAGGTTTAGATGGCCAGTCCTAGGATACTAGTGTACACAAGGATAATCACATTGCTTCGTTGTGCCACAGAAATGTAGGTTGCAGAAATATTTTTACAAGATTTTTATTCAAGAGCAAATTTTCTCTTTATGTGAAAGCTTGATCCTAATTTTCCTGCTTATTTTGAGGGGTGGTTTTCCCATGAGGTTTTCCCCATTTCCTCAATTTTATTAATAATTTGTTATTTTTTGCATTTATATTGTATGGGTGACCTTTGGTCTTAGTTTCCAGGGCCCAGGTTGTCCAAAGTCAGGATTAAGGGGGGGTGTTGGGATTATTATTAATCCTCCCTTTGACCACATAGTATAATTGTTTGTTTTCTTAGATTATGAGGTCGTAACCACTCCACTAGTGCATGGGGAATACACCTACGGGACATTTTCCACTTACTGCACCTAATTGCATGAGTTTAGGTTCCCTAGGGACCAATCCCTATAATTTAGGAACCCACTTTGAGTGCCACTAGTAGTCTCCAACAGTTGACACCTACAACAAAAACTAGATTTAGCGCCAGATTTTAGTGTATTTTTTTCCCAATTGTGGTGAACAAACTGGTGCTAAACCTAATGCTATTGTACAATTTTGTAAAACACCAACTTTAGCGTCCTTTTTTGCATCCTTTTTTACGTCCATTTTTTAATCCAATTTTAAGCCCAACTTTTTGCATCCTTTTTGGAAACTTTTTTATGCCCTTATTTGCTTCCAATTTTGCATCTAATATTGTATCATTTTTTGCATACTTTGTTATATCTTTATTTATGCACAATTTTGCGCTTATTTTTGCATTGAGTGTTGTGTCTGATTTTGCACCTAATTTTACATTGAGTTTTACACACATTTTTGTACCCCAATTTGCATTCAATTTTACATCTAGTATTGCATCCAATTTTGGGCCCGATATTTTGTATAATTTTGAATCTTGTTTTATGTTTTTTTTCAACCATGTTTGTACCGAGTGTTGCATCCCATTTTCCATCATTTTTTACGCTTAGGTTTGTAGTTAATGTTATCAGTGCATAATTTTGCATCTAATGTTACGTCAAATTTAAATTCAAGTGTTGCATCCATTTTTACATCTAGTTTTATGTCCCATCATGCATCAAATTTCACATTGTATTTTACGTCTTTTTTTTGTGTCCACATTTTCACTCAGTATTGCATATAATTTTGCACCTATTTTTGTGCTTGGTTTATCCTAATGTTTCCTCCATTTTTGTGCCCAATTTTGCATCTAGTTAGGAATTCAGTTTTGTGTATATTGTTGCATTCGATTTTGGGCCTAGTATTTCATCTAGTTTGGCACCAATTTTTTCACCCATATTTGTTGAGTATATAGTTGTCATTGATGTCAAAGGTTTCACAAATGACAAAGGAATAACTAGTGGACATGATGGGAGAACAAACAACATGGACATGGGCATGACACATATGAGATAAATGAGATGGACATGGATGATAAGAAAACATGAATGACTGATCTGAAGACTTCCAAGACAGTGTCAACAATATGATGTAAACAACAGTTAATGAAACAAAGAACAAAGGAAGAATGGAAATAGAGATGCAGTATGAATGTAAAAATTGTTAGAAACAATCGTAGAGGATTTCTGCAAAGAAATCGTGTAGATCCACAAATTCATAATGAGATCTGAATTTGATCTGAAATCAACGGCCAGGAAGCATCCCACATGAGATCCAACGACTGAGGAATAGTTTTACAAAAGATAGGTGGGAGGATGAAGTTCCGTAAAAAGATCAAGATCAGACGGCTAAGATTAGTTCCGCCAAAAGAGATCGACATAGCAGAAGAAAAATGTGGAAAGGGAATTGCAGAAAGTTGACATACGAATTTGGGAAATGTTACATCTCACATCTCGCATCCCACAATTTGGAGAGATCGGACGACTGCAGTTAGCTTCGATAAAACATATCAACGGTTTAGAAAAATAAGGAGGAAAGGGAATTGTGGAAAGTCGAGATATGAATTTGGGAAATGTTACATCCCACATCCCACAATTTGAAGAGATCGGATGGTTGAAGATTAGTTCCAATAAAACATATCAATGGTTTGAAAAAAGAAGTGTGGAAAGTTGAGATATGATGTTGGGAAATGTTTCATCCCGCATCTCGCATCCCACAATATGAATATCGATGCTCATGGAGAAGCCCGATGAAGATCAATGGCAGGGAATCATCGAAACATGAACTTGTGCGGAAATAAACTCTGGGTTGTAAGAAGAATGGAAAGGTACGTTTGCTGAACCTTAACGATGGAATGATGCAACTGTTGAATGAGTAGATGATAAAGAGGTATGTATGTAAGTAAATAGTCACGATCCAAAACACAACTATGGAGAGATGCATTGGCGGGTAATAGTTAAAAGGTATTTATTGAATGAATGTGTAAAGAAGAAGGTGTCTCTGTTAGCAAGTCTGGTAGAGTCCAAAGTGAATAGTTTATCAATTATTATAAAAGACTGAGAACATTAGTCTAGGGTGGCATGGTGGTTCTAGGGTAGGCCACAAGTTTGCAGGGGGTTGTAGCCTCCTTCCAGTCGTAGTTGGAGAATAGGGTGTCGTAGCATCCTTGTCTATTGAAGCAGGCATAAAAACCATAGGGGTGTTGTAGCATCCCAGTCTATAGTTACAGGAAAAATCTAGGGTGCTCGTTATCTACATCCTTTCTATTGCAACAGATACACAATTTTGTAAATTCATCTTATTAATGAGTTTGTGTTGGTGGTTTTCTCTTTGGAGGTTTCCATGATAAAATTTGTGTTGATTGTTTATTTTGTGTGTTTTAAAGTAAAAACTCAAAATACTGATTCACCCCCCCTCTTAGTATTGTGGGATAAACCAACAATTGGTATCAGAGAAGGTTCCTTCACAAAAAACTTAACCACTGGAAGGAATATCCCATCTAAAAACCACAATGGATCAACAAGAAGGATTGGACACCAACAAACCTCCCCTATTTACCAGAGAAATATATGCTTACTGGAGTGTAAGAATGAAGTGTCATATGATGTCCCTGGGATGGAAGGTTTGGGAGGCAATAGAAAAAGAACGTAATATAGGAAAACAATACTCTACAAACATAATTGAACTAGGTGAATATAAAGGTAATGCAAAATCCCTAAACACAATCTTAAGGGGTCTGACAAACTCAGTATTTACTAAAGTTATGCAATGCACATCTACCAAACAAGCTTGGGACAAATTGAATATTATCTATGAAGGAGAATATAAGGTCAGAGAATCCAAAATTCAAACTTATAGAGGTCAATTTGAAAACCTTAAAATGAAAGAACAAGAGAATGTTGGGGAATACCTTCTTCGAGTAGATGAAGTTGTTAATGCGATTAGAGGCTTTGGGGGAAAATTAAAAGAAAAATAAGTGGTAAACAAGGTTCTAAGAACATTACCAATGAGATATGACCAAAAGTTATCCACCTTAGAATAACGAGATGACCTTAAAAAGGTAGAAATGGATGAATTACATGGAATTCTCACTGCATATGAGGTGCAAACAGGACAAAATGGATCTTCAAGAAAAGAGGCAGTTTTTAAAGTTTCCATAAAAAATCAATCAGAAAACTCAAATGATGAGGAAGCCCTTTTTATTAATAAACTTGAGAGAGGGACTGGAAAGTACAAGGGGAAGTTACCTTAAAGTGTTTTAGTTGTGAAAGGATTGGAAATTTTTCCTCTAAATGCACCTACACTAAACAAGATGAGAATGAAGAAAGGAAACTTTGAAATTCAAAATGGGTAAACCAGGAAACAAGAAAAAACCGTATATGAAAAAGAAAATTGTTTACACCATGGAAGATAGTGATGATTCAGATGGAAGTGAAGTTGAAGAAAATGAAGTTTTATTTATGGGTCTAGACACTCAAGCCTCAAATAGTGACTCATACTTGGAAGGAGAAATAGATCTAAGAGCTCAACTTGTTAGGTCCCTTGAAGAACTTAAGAAATGTAGGAAAAAGAACTGACAGTCAAATATTATCATTAGTCAGTTGGATGCTCAACTCTTAGATGCCAAAAAGGTTGAAGAGGACCTAAACCTACAGCTCAAAAGAAGAATACAGGAGTTTGAAAAGTTTGTAGAAGAAATCATGCAATTCAAGAGAATGTTTGATGAAGGATCTATCAAATTAAAGTTTGAAAATAGCTCAAATATGCTAGATGCCATTCTGAGTAGCCAAAGACCATCAGGTGATAGGTTTGGTTTGGGGTTCGTTAAAGAAAAGAAGCCAGAAAGTTTTCCTATCTCAAATCAAGAAGGAAGTAAGAAAAGATATGCTGAAATACTAAAGACTCCAGCTAAAAAGAAAGAAGCAAGAAAGTTGACTTAATGTCACAAGATAAAAATAGAAATAATATTGCACACAAGAGACCAAAAATATATCTAAAGATATTTTTAGGTCACTGCTTTTCTTGTAAGAATTTTGGTCATAAAGCCTTAAACTGCAGAACTAGAAGAAAGGTTTCTGAATACAAGAAGAAGACATCAATTAATAAGTCGAAGGGAAATAAGAATCTTTTTACACTACTCCAAAAATATGACATAGAATGTTATAAGTGTGTTATAGCTGATTTTACCACACATGGTGAATCACACTTTTATGGCATTCCCTGTCCCTCTGCAGACTCCTTATACCCCATGGACCATTTTTGTACCTTTGATGTTTCCAAGATCATCCCTAAAAACATGAAATAATTGCCATACACGGCTTTTAATCCCTTTCTTGCGTATATACGCAGGTTTGAACCTTAAAACCGCATACGTCGGGATGTGTGCAAAAGGCCAAATGATTTTGGAGTTTTCCTTGATGTGGATCTAAGTCACTTGTCTCTTGGCCTTCCATATGCCTTGAGATTGCTTGGATTCAACCTTCCATTACCCCATTGAAGAGCTATATAAGGAACCCTTTGGATACATTGAAGAGTAGGAATTGAAGAGCAAGAAAACTATAGTCCATTGTTGCCAGATCTTATACTTGAGTTTGCATCCCTTTGTCCCTTGGAGCACTTTGTGTTCTTCCCAAGCTTGCCTTTTGCATGTGAGCTTGCCATCAAGAGATGTAGGATTGAAGTGGTGGAGGCCCAAGTGGGGGACTTAGTTTCTCCGATTCGTAGACGTTCCGACAGAGGTTGTCACTATTGTAATCTCTGTTTTATATTAATAGAAATATAATTTCCTATCCAATTATGTGTATTTAAATGAGTATTTGATCCATGGATGCTTTTAAATGCTTATATGTTATTGATTGTATATGCTAGAGTAGGTCTAACACAATTATCTATAGCATGCTCATCTTGTTTGCTAAGTGTTGAGATAGCAATTTATCAATACAAGCTAGAGTTGGAAAGCTCAATGGGGATCTACATCAACCGTCCAGAATAAGGTACGAATCGATATCCTTTAGTGTTAGATATTTGATTTCTCTTGCATATAGGAAAGGATTGATTTCTGTAGTCAAGTTGTCTGGTATGGTACCCCAAGCCATAGGAATTTCTCTCCGTAACAGAATTGGTGACTCCGTTGAGGAAGTTCCTTGTTTGTCTTTGGGATTTGGAGGCACACTGTGCTTGATATTATTGACTTGCTCTTTGTTTCTCCTTGTTTCTGTGTTGCATTTGATAGTATGTTCATCCATTGACACTCCCCTTTATTGGTTTGAACCTTGGCCTAATTTTTACCACTGTCTTCTCTGTATACACAAGTTTTTGGGTAAAATTTGCGTACATACATGGATTTATGGCCAAAATTCGCATATACACGCTGATTTTTGGCCAAAATCCACGTATACAGGAAGCGTTTTGGCCAAAAGTCGTGTATATATGCAACTGTTCTTTAAACAGTTGCGTACATCCTCCCTTTTGGTGAGTTTGATGTTGTGGGAAGTTGCTGGGTGGGTTGTGAGTGTGGTTGGGTCTTCCTTGGGTCTGATGTTGTCTATTGGATGCTTCTTTTGTGACCAGAGACAAATTTTTCATTTATTTTTCTTTGAAAGTATTTTTAGTCATTTATCCTTTTTGTTTTGCTGTTGGTGCATGCCTCTTTTTTCTCTCAGTGTCTTGCTGGGATTGTGTTTTATACTTGCTGTAAAGACTGAGAGTTCTAAATGAAATTTATTGCATTTTTCATTCTTTTATATTAAAAAATACAAGGTAGTTGCATTTTTTGCATATGGATTTGAGGAGGTACTTGCATTGGATAGCTTGGATGAGAGTTTTATTTAGGCTTTCATATAGGAAGGATTGCATTGGCATTCAGAAAGGAATATATATTTATTCATCTCATGTAGTGGCATACCCTATTTTTCATTTGACAAAGATTGCACTTAGCAATGTTTGTTATGGTGTGCATATTTACTTCACTGCTGAGTCATAGCTTCATTAGTTGCATGACCATTTCCCTTTGAGTAATCACAGCCAAATAAAATCAACGCTTAATTAAAATGGATTACACTATTTTATTTTATAGGGTACACCAACAAGATTAGGTTTTAGGGTCTTGGAATAGTTCATTGCGAGTAAATTCTCCAAGACCACTAAAAAACAACATGTATGTGTCTTTCCAAGTGAGAGTGTGAAATTCCTTGGTGTAATTAGTGTTTCTCAGGATCCTCATCTTACAAGGGAGTTAAGCACAAGGCAGTGTGAGTGGTTATTGATTGGGATGATCCCTAGTCATAACTGAGTAGCACCGGAGATATTTTGAGGATTGTATTCTTATCTGGGGGCTCTTTCGAGAGTTTCAGGCTTTGCTACCTTGCCCATATGGTCAATCCCGCATGCGACTTTTTTCCTGAGCATTGATTATATTGAGGTGACCTTAGTTGCCTTACCTAGGTTATCGAGGGGGTACTTGCAGAGGTTATTCTGTAGGTGTCCTAGCCAGCTGGGGGTCAGACAACACAGTCGATATATGTGTTGAAGCTGAGGGACACTATAATTGGTTACGCACCTACGCTTGTAGTGTATGGGAGTTTCGAACCTCTCCTAGGCGAGACATACCTGCTGCATTCGGGAGCTCACATATCCTCCCCTTGGTTTGCTTGTATTTTGGCTATAGATTTTCTTAGAAGTGTGCTCTTTGTGCGCTAGTTGGCCTTTGGGATCACGGTTACTTGAGTATATTTATTCTCTCTTGAGTTCGGGTCCTTTTATTTTTGGCATGCCTGGTATCCTATGACCCATCCTTGGTCCTAGTACAGACCCTGGTGTCAGACTTGGGGGCATCACAACCCCTTACTGTGCTCATAGATTCGGGAGTGGTCACATTCTGCCCTCTACCTCATTTGTGGAGGATTTTGATTCCCTCTGCTCGGTCTTTACACCAGTGGTCACCCTCATGGGGGTGGTAGTGGATGCATGAACATTGGGTCTACAACTTACTTTCCTTTTTATGTCGTATCGTTCACCGCATTGTTTCCTTTGGGTGCAGTTTTCATTATCATTCCTCCCTATATCCTATAGTTTGGATTCTTTATTGACTATTTTGGGTTGTTTTGGACTAATATGGTTGTCATGTAGGGTCCCGTTTTTGTACACTCTCTCTGAGGTTTCGACCCATTCGTGCCTATCACAGGTTTCATGTCTAAACTAGCATATAGGTTAGTATTTCACATCTGCTTGAATTTTGCATGACCTTATGATTGTTTCATTTTAACCTTAGGTACGAACCCATTCCATGGTATCACAGAACCTTCATGATGTTGTTAGAAGTGGTACTATGTGAATGGTAGAGATTTCCTATACATGGGTGTCCTAGTTAGATCCCCTTTGCATCTGGTACCTATGCTGTGAGTCCTCTCTTAGGTCCGGAGTCCCTTTTAGTCTTGCCATGTCCTTGAGCAAGAGATTCATACTCCTCTTGAACTTTATGCTGGCCATTTCCCTGGGAATCCCTTGTATATGTCAAGTTGTAATTGCATTATCATGAGCTTTGCCTGCCTCATTGAGCCTTATGCTAGCTTCCCTAACTTTGATTATCAGCCATATAGCGTGATCTTGTCTCATGTATAGCCATGCATAGCCATTTTACA
This sequence comes from Pseudotsuga menziesii, assembly GCA_001517045.1. Classification (NCBI taxonomy): domain Eukaryota; kingdom Viridiplantae; phylum Streptophyta; class Pinopsida; order Pinales; family Pinaceae; genus Pseudotsuga; species Pseudotsuga menziesii. Next base: position 246,089 of record LPNX010332726.1, read on the forward strand.
TATCCTTTGTAGCTTTATTCCCCATTTTTTACGGGGAGGGGACTTTCCCCCGAGTGTCATTATCCTACACATGTGTCCTTAAATTGAGCATAGGTATGTTCCACTGCTTGGAACTAGTTTGTTTGCCTATTGACACTCGTCTCCTCCTAGTCTGTAACTATAAAGCACTTTTATTCTTTTTCAAGCTTTTCAAAATATTTGAAAAAGTCCAAAAAAACAAAAAAAACAAAAACCCGGATAAGAAAAGATGTTATCTTTGGAAGTAGTTGATTCGTGTCGCCTTCGAACAGAACACTGTATATCACATCCATTGGTTGGGTTAATAGTTTGAATTTAGGATCTGTACTTGTGTCTCTGATTTTACCTCCACCAATTGGTTAATCTTCCAGTCCCTATGGATCCTCTGTCGATGCCTCCTGTGTCGTAGAGATGTCTCAGTTTTGTATATCGAGTCTGTGCTACCTAGATTCAATCACCATTCACCTTTATTCTCTTGTTTAAAGGAAGTTGAAACCTGAGTCGGCCATTCCTCAGTTATCTTGACTTTGCATGTCGACCATTCCCGGTACAGTTACTGGTTCATGCACCTTATGATCGAGTCCTTCCACATTATACAGCTTTGCTGAGTACCTCGTGTTGGATGATGGGGGATTCCTTAATGCCCTCCTTCCAACAGATTTCATCAAATCGAATTCAGATCATTTATTTTGGGATAGGAATTTAGAGTCATGTTTGAGTTCCTTGAGATTTGCAGTCATCAGTGGTAGCTTCTCTCACCATCGACAGTTTTTTTGGGAATACATCAATGTCCCCTGATCGATGGATTCTCTCAAGTGTTCGACCTCAACAAATTTATTCACACTTGTTAGTTCCCACTCTAGTACCTTGATTCCTATTTTCATTATCAGTGGGTGATCTTGCGTCTGTTAACGGTATACATTAATGACCGGTAATTAGACGATGGACTACTATGTTCGACCTTGACACCTCAATTCACATAGTAGGACATGTGCTTGTAGCAGTTTGTGTAGAAGACCTTCTAGATTGGTGGCATCTCATATATGCTACCTCCTTGATCGTGCCAGTGTTCATGAGATTTCAGCTCTCATGACTTGATTCCAGTATATGTTAGATATTTTGAGCCATTTTGGAGATCTTGATCCACTATATATCTTCATCCTTCATGGAGATCATGATCCTTTGTATATATTCATCATGGAGATTCTAAGCTATTTATATTGTACGTGGAGATGACCACACATGTCATATATTGTATCATGCCTATTCATGGCCATTGTACTCTTATGTATCCCGGACTACTATATCTACTTGCAGTTATGTGCAGAGTTTGATCATTATATTGTATTGATTGGATGGCTGGTTCTTCCACTGGGTTCTTCATCACTCCACTTTTGCGATGGACTTATAATGTATTTTGGCCATTGTTATAACTGATTTTACCACACATGGTGAATCTCACTTTTATGGCCTTCCTTGTCCCTATGTAGACTCCTTAGACCCCATGGACCATTTTTGTTCCTTTGATGTTTCCTTGATCATCCCTAAAAACATGTAAAAGTTTCCATACACGACTTTTAAACCCTTTATCGTGTATATACATGGGTTTGAACCATAAAACCGCATACATCCGGATGTCTGCAAAAGGACAAATTCTTTTGGAGTTTTCCTTGATGTGGATCTGACTCACTTGTCTCCTGGCCTTCCATATGCCTTGAGATCGCTTAGATTCGACCTTTCATTACGCCATCGAAGAGCTATATAAGGAACCCTTTGGATACATTGAAGGCATGAGGAATTGAGAGCAAGAAAACTATAGTCCATTGTTGCCAGAACTTGTGCTTGAGTCTGCATCCCCTTTGTCCCTTGGAGCACTTTTGTGTTCTTCCCAAGCTTAACTTTTGCTTGTGAGCTTGCTATTGAGAGATGGAGGATTGAAGTGATGGAGGCCCAAGTGGGGGACTCGGTTTCTCTGATTCCTAGATGTACCAATAGAGGTTGTATTCATTGTAATCTCTGATTTTATATTAATAGAAATATCTTTTCCTATCTAATTATGTGTGTTTGAATGAATATTTTATCCATGGATGATTCCAAATGCTTTTATGTTATTGATTATATATGCTAGAGTAGGGCTAACATAATTATATATAGTATGCTTGTCTTGTTTATTGGATGTTGAGGAAGCAATTTATCAATTCAAGCTGATGTTGAAAATCTCAATGGGGAACTACATCAACCGTCCAGAATAAGGTACGAATCGAGATCCTTTAGTGTTAGTTGTTTGGTTTCTCTTGCATATAGGAAATGAATGATTTTTGGAGTTAAGCTGTCTGTTGTGGTACCCTAATCCATAGGAATTTCTCTCTGTAACAGAATTTGTGACTCCACTGGGGAGTTCCTAGTAGTTGTACTTTGGGGGTTTTTATTGGCATTCAATGTTATTGAATTGCTCTTATTTCTCTATTTTTGAGTCAGGTATGGGGGCATGTTTTCCTGGTAGTGTTTGATTGGTGTGAAGCTTGTCTCATTTTATCCATTTGCGTTCATTTTTATACATTTCTCTTCCTGTACATGATTTTTTACTCACAGTCACGTATACACGTGGCTTTGGCTACTGTATCCGCGTACATACGCGGTTTTATTGCGAACAGTCATGTATGCCCTTAGTTTTTCCTTCTAGAGGAAGATTGATTGTTGTTGGGTGAATTTTGATGATTGCTGAGTCTCCTTTGATAATGCTAGAGTCTATATACACCTCTGTTTCTGACCAAAGACACCTTTCTTTAGGGTAAATTTCTTTATTAAGAATGTTCTTGTCATTGCATTTTCGATTTTTTGTTTTGGGATTAGTGCATTAGATTTATTTTACCTTAGTACTTTGTGTGAGTGTTGTTTGATTGTGCTTGCCAAGTATGGGGGTAGTAGAATCATTCTTTTGCTTTAGTATCTCATTTTTATTCAAAAAATACAAAAATATTTGCTTCTTTGCATCATTATGCATTGCACTTTGCATGGTACTTGCACTAGGTTTGCTTAGAGAAGTACTAGTTAGAATTTCATATAGGAATGACTGCATTTCACATTTGAAGAAGAATTTTGCATTACACGTAGTAGCATGGTTTGTTTTTCATTCAACACAATGCATTTGCATTGATTGTTAGGTGTGCATTTTACTTCATGTTGCATCATAAGACCATTGGTTGCATGACCATCTACCTTTTTTGAGTAATAAATCCAAATAAAATCAACGCTTAATTAAAATGGATTACACTATTTTCTTTGATAGCGTACACCAACGAGATTAGGTTTTAGGGTCTTGGAATAGTTCATTGTGAGTGAATTCTCCAAGACCACTAAACAAAAACATGTATGTGTCTGTCCAGGTGAGAGTGTGAAATTCCTTCGTATAATTAGTGTTTCTCAGGATCCTCCTCTTACAAGGGAGTTAAGCATGAGGCAATGTGAGCGGTTATTGATTGGGATGACCCCTAGTCATAACTGAGTAGCACCAGAGATATTTCTAGGACTGTAGTCATATCTGGGGGCTCTTTTGAGAGTTTCAGGATTTGCTACCCTACCCATACAGTCAATCTCGCTTGCAACTGTCCGATTGAGCATTGATTATATTGAGGTGACGTTAGTTGCCTTACCTAGGTTATCAAGGGGGTACTTTGTAGGGGTTATTCTGCGGGTGTCCCAGCCAGGTTGCTAGGTTGGACAACACAGTTGCTATATGCTTTGAAGCTGAGGGCCACAATAATTGGTTACGAAACTTCGCTTGTTGTGTATGGGAGTCTCAAGCCTCTCCTAGGAGAGACATACTTGCTTCATTCGGGAGCTCACAAATCCTACCCTTGTTTGCTTGTGATTGGCTTGAGATTATATTGGTGTATGCTCTGTGCACATTAGCTTGCCTAGTGTTTGTGTAATTTAGGAAGTCTTTTTCATTTTTTTGAGTCATTCTGGATTCAGGTGTGGCTCCTCGTCGTTCTCGTCATTTAGCAGGACTTCCACCTTCTACATCTCCTCCTCCTTTGGGAGAGAGAAGCAGACGGTCAAGGAAGACTCATACTCAGATTGATTCACACATGATGGGAGATCACGAAGATGAAATTCCTGAGCTACTTTCTTCACTTCATGAGGTTGAAGAAGAAGAGCCTACCCCTACATATGATCCTTCACCTGATATACCTACACACTCTGGGTATGATCCTTCACATGATGTACCTACACACTCTAGGTATGATCCCTCATTCTCAGGTCACCAGTATTGGATGTTGGGTGATGAGAATCATCATGAACCTACAAGCACTAGTTATGGTAGTTATGATATGTCTAGTATTCCTACACATGATTCGGTACCGCATGCCGAGTCGGACTTTGAACCTAACACTATGCCTGGGGGCATTCCTAGTCACTTCCATGTGGAGATATTTGGGAACTCAAGTCACATTACACCCTCCATCCCGATGGTGTAGGTCACATCACATATTCGTCCTAGACCTAGTGCTAGGGATTCTATTCGAATACCAGAGCCTAGACGAGTGACTGTAGGGAATACCACTTATGTGATTTCACATTTCCCTTCATCCTCTATTACTAGTTCTTCAAATGCTATTCCTCCCCCACATTCATGTGGTCCTTCAGGCCAGAATGTTGCTACGAGTCATGTGCATATTTCTGCTACTCACGTCATTGTGTCTCAGAGTCAAGTACCTCCTGTTGTATTGGGAGGTCATATTCCTACTTCTGGAGGTCATACTGCTATTTCCAGAACATCTATTCCTACCTATGGATTTTCTCATGGGATATCTCATGGGGCTTCTTATGGACCATATTATGGACCGCAGTATGCACAAAGTTATTCACTTTATGGGTACGGGTATCAACAACCCGCTTACTCTCCAAATTATGGCTTTGTAGCTCCACATAGTCAAGGTACACCACATTATGGTGCTTCATGCCACCCAACACGGGTCAAATGGGAGGAGGATTCTATGGCCATGGCCATGGTGGGTATGGTCATCAACCCTATGTGAACCAAAATGATCAGGGAGCGCCTCATAGACCTGCTCAACCTAGGCTCCCTTTCCTCGCAACGTTAAATCTTCCTAACTTGTCGAGACTAACGAACGATCCGGTATCTTATGAACCGGCTTGGCTGGATTTCCATATGAAGCTTCCCTCAGATATTCCCAAGTTTGAGGGAAAACCAAGAGAGGATCCGAGTGAACATGTTACTACATTTCACCTATGGTGCTCTTCTAACTCCTTACATGATGATTCGATCTGTTTAAGGCTATTTCAATGCACCCTCATCGAGCCTGCTGCAAAATGGTACATAGAGCTACCTAGGGGGGCATTCACTTTGTTCAATGACCTAGCTATGACTTTTCTCAACCACTTCTAGCAACCATTGCATTACGCATTGGTATTGAACTCTTGTCAACATTTCAACAGGATAAAACCATGCATATATCAGACCATATCCAAGAGTGGTGTAGACGGAAGAGATTGATTAAAGCCTTCGTACTGTCGGAGTTTCTCCTCGAGTGGTTCCTTAAATCATTTCTACCTTATATAGAAAAGGATGTTTCTACATCTGGAGTTCAGAATGAGGAAGAAGCCATTTTTAGGGCACAAGAATTGTACTTGATTTATGCTCAGTCCATTTTGTTATATGAGATCATTCCTAATGCTCCGCGTTCTAGTTTTGACCCTAAGGTCAAACCGGGACCACATGCTGATGGCATTGTTGGTTGTATGAGTACCAAACGTCTGGATTCGGTTGTGAAAAAGGTTAGTCAATTATCTATCAACCAATCTTCCTTAGGACAAGCCACGGCTTCATCTCAACCCACCCAAATGGCAAGTGTGCTTGCGGTACAATCGTTGGACTAGAAGGGTAACCAACAACCCGAAAGGAATAAAAAGAAGGGTAAAAACAATCGTAAGGGTGGGAATAAGAATGAAAATGCCAACTATAATGACAAGAATGCCTGAAATGTTTGGGGGGACAAGCAACCTAAATGTAAGGTTAAGTTTCCTTGCAAGTTGTGTAAGGATGATCACCTCACTCACTTGTGCCCTCGGATAGAAGAAGCCTCGAGATTCATAGCATAGGGCCCAGCTATGCTAACCAACCCTTTACCTCATAATCAAAACATGAACTCAAGGACCCATGATCAATCTGTTAGGGATCAAGATCTACCAGAGGCTTGTAGTGGTCATGGTTGCATTAATATGGTGCGTGTTGCTAAGGTTGTGACTTGTGCGAAGGAATATGGTTCGTCACAACCAGAACTTGGAAAGGAACCTGCTCCACCTGAGAGTCCTTTGCACATTGGAAAACCTATGGATAAACCTGAAGTTGCTCCTGAAATTCCTAAAGGAGTCCTTAAGCGTTCAGGGCACAATCCTAATGCTTGAGCCGCCCAGAACTATTCTGTTGTCGGGGATTTGGGCCACACCCCTTTTGCGATGTCTGCACTCGAAGTACTTCAGAGTTGTCCTTTGCAAAGGAAAGCTTTGCTTTCTACTCTTGGAGTTAACGATGATAATTCTTTCTCTGTCATAAAATTTGAAACCACGAGAATTCAGCCTCGCTTGCCTTGCTATGTGTCTCTCTTGATTCACGTAGAATGTCTTAACATGACTGTCAAATGCACTGTGATTGACGAAGGCGCTGTTGCTTCTGTGATGTCTTTGGCATGTTGGAAGGGTTTGGGTTCCCCCGAGTTTTCTAAATCCGCTACCATGTTGATTGATTTTGATGGAAGATCATTTCGAATGCACAACATTCTTCCTTCTCTTAAGGTCCATTTGGGAGGGAAGACCGTTGCAATAGAGGTCAAGGTGGTTGATGCGCCCCTTGACTACAATTTGTTGCTGGGAAGGAATTGGATGTACAGTATGCAAGCCGTAGATTCTTCTCTATTTTGAGTTGTATGCTTTTCGTTTAATGGGAAGATAGTTATGACTGATCAAATGTCATTCAAGAATTCACCTGTTACCACATCTTTGGGAGCTTCTATCCCGATTGTACAGCACTCTCAGTCGACAACTGGGAGTGTGGGTGTTGGTATGTATCCATCCCTTATGGGAATCTTTAGTTGTTCTGTACCCGTCCTTATGATAGGGTCTAGTTCCAGTGAGGCTTCATTTTCTATGATATTGGTGTATTTTCACACAAACCATATGGAGGATCCTTGGATTCTTCCTACACCAAATCCTTCATGTGAGCCCATCGAAATAGACGTGCCGTTTCCTGCAACTATGATAGCATATCAAGCTAATATTGGATCTATTGCAGAGGCTAGTCCTTCCTCTTCGTGGACGGAGGAGGAGGACCCTTATGTGTTGCCTGCATGGGCAGTGCAGTCTTCTCACACACATGACTGCCTTGATAGTGTTTTTCCTTTAGATGAGGCTATTATTGAGGCTATGTCTGGGGTTGAGCCACCTTGGGAAGAGTTGCATCATAAATCTTATTTTCTTCCCAAGCTTGATTGTTTGGAGTGTGAAGACTATAGGGAGATTCTTAGTGAGAGAATTGGTAGTCCCATGGTTCCGTTAAGCTCTCTTGGTCTGATGGCTGATGGAAACATGGAAAATATATCTCCTACCATTCCTATCAATATCTCTTGCGATCCTAGAAATATTGTGAATGTCTATATTGGGGCAGAATGTTCCCATACTGAGATTCAAGTGTATACCGAGGTATTCAAAGAATTTCGTGATGTATTTGCTTGGTTATATGAAGAAATGCTAGGTATCAATCCTCGCATTGTTGAACATGAGATTAAAACTTATCCCGATGCTAAGCCTGTTCGACAATGTTTGCGTGTAGTGAATCCTAAGAAAGTACCCGCGATTAAGGCTGAGATAGAAAAGTTGTTGAATGCCGGTTTTATCTATCCCATTCCCTTGATGAAGTGGGTTTCAAACCTTGTTCCAGTTGATAAGAAGCAGGGAACGATATGCATATGCACTGATTTCCATGACTTGAATTGTGCATGTCCTAAAGATAATTTTTCCACACCATTTATCTATCATATTTTGGATAAGAGTGCGAGAAATGAGGTATTTTCTTTTATGGACATCTTTTTCAGATACAATCAGATACAAATTAAACCCGAGGACTAACATAAGACTGCTTTCATTTGTCCTTGGGGTACCTTTGTGTTAGATTTTATCATTAAGCTAGCAATACATTAGGATCTTTAACTGAGAGAATAACAAGCACAACAATAAAACAAAAGAGACAATGAACACAATGTTTATCCTCGGGGAAACCATAAATGGTGAAAACCCTGCAACTTTCTCAGATATAGAATTAGCACCAAAAGTAAAACCCAAAAACATAAAGATGATCTCCACAACTTCTGTCTCTCTCTCTCACACTGAGAGAGCTTCTCCTCTCTCACTCATGTGCCCTAATGAGTGAGTGTGTGTGTGATAAATAGAGAGACTCACTCTCTATTTATATTCTTTCGTTCACTTGAAACCCACTCCAACATGTCATCCTCACTTAACAATTACTTATTAGAGCCGACATCTCTAGGAGTGTCTAATAACCCTAGTGCCCCACAACTTGTGGGGACTTTGCCTCCTCCAAAAAATAGGAGGGTAACACAACGATGGGGAATATTGCCCTGACTTATAATGACTCACCTAGGGTTGAATTCACTAAGATAGTCTAATAACCCTAGGGCCCCACAACTATGGGGACTTTAACCCTTGACCAATGGGAGGGTTACCCACAATGACTTGACATGACTTTCTCATTATAGAAACTTCCCGGAATAAACATCGAGGTATGACATGACTCAATTACATTACAGACACATCCCATAATAAACATTGGGTTACAATATATAAGATATACGGATGAATACATTCCGCCGTTACAAATACATCAACAATCCCTCTTAACTAGGAAGGTATTCTCTCAAAACAATATATCAACACAAGTCTTCTTCGCTGTATCATTTGGATCATCATCAAGTCATCTTCGTCTTCAAGTCATCTTCATTTTCAATTCATATTTATTTTCAAGTCATCTTCATCATCGGATCTGGATCATCACTGGATCTTGATCATCACTAGAAATCATCACTAGATCTAGATCATCACTGGATCTGGATCATGACTCAATCTGGATCATCACTGGACATCATCACTGGATATGGATCATCACTGCTCGATCATCATCACTGGATTTGGATCATCACTGCTGGATCATCATCACTGGATCTGGATCATCACTAGATCTGGATCATCACTGGGTCATCATCACTCGATCTAGATCATCACTGCTAGATCATCATCACTGGATCTGGATCATCACTGGATCTAGATCATCACTAGGTCATCATCACGGGTGCTATCTCTTGATTCTTCTCATCATAGGAACCTATACAGAGCTAGTCCTTTTTCATACTGGATGTATCATCATAGAGCTAGTCCTTTTTCATATTAGATGAGGCATCACAGAGCTGGTCCTTTTTCGTGCTAGATGAGGCATCATAGAGCTGGTCCTTTTTCATACCAAATGTGGTAACTACTCAGAGCTAGTCCTTTTTTGTACTAGATGAGTCTTCACAGAGCTGGACCTTTTTCATAACAGATGAGGCATCACAGAGCTGGTCCTTTTTCATACCAGATGAGGCATCACAAAGCTGGTCCTTTTTCATACTAGATGTGGCAGCTACTCAGAGCTAGTCCTTTTTCATACTAGATGAGTCTTCACAAAGCCAACCCTTTTTCATGCTGGATGTGGTATCATCACAGAGCTAGTCCTTTTTCATACTAGATGTGTCTTCACAGAGCCAACCCTTTTTCATGATGGATGTGGTATCCACACAGAGCTAGTCCTTTTTCATACTAGATGTGTCTTTAGAGAGCCAGCCCTTTTTCATGCTGGATGTGGAATCATCACATACATCTAACAATGGAAGGAACCAATCCTCTTAACATGTCACAACTCTTACATTCGACCAGGGAAGGAACCGATCCTCTCACCATGTCGGAAGGGCACAACACTTATATCTGACAATGGAAGGAACCAATCCTCTCACCATGTCAGAAGGGCTTACAAAATCATCACTTCCCTTTGGAGGGAACCTCGATCTGGAGAACACCAAGCTTCTCCTTAAAGTACTCAAACTTCACTTTGGCCATTTCTAGCATAGAATTGCATCAGGGCTGATTACGTCCAAGGATAAACTATGAGCTTCACCAGGACCTATTACATCCGAGGACAATCTACAGGATTGTTTACATCTTAGCAACCTATGAGCTTCACCAAGATTTATGCTTAGACAACTTGTCTCACCAGCTATGCTAGAACTCCGTCTTTTGAGAGATCTCGATCTGTATCACAAACTGGAGCTTCACTGCTCCTCTCTGCGTCATACCAAAAATGAAAGTCAGATCAAGCAAATCAAATAGTAGTTTTCAAAGGAAACATACTACCTCCCAAATAGCAAGTGGCAACATATTTTGCCTCGGCTAAACTCAGTGCCATGCATGACTCCATCTTGTCAAACCAACAGATCACACTTGATCTCATACTGATGTAGCACCTCGAAGTGCTCTTCCTATAAATGGCACTGTCTGTCCAATACAAATCCAAATAAACCTCTAGGTTAATCTTCTGATTTGCCTCATACTTGATCCCATAATCAACTGTACCCTTCAGGCACCTTACTACATGCTTTGTAACCATCAGGTGAACATGTCTCAATGTGTTCACAGCAAAGAAAATATCTGGTCTCGTATTCGTTAGGTACATCAAGGAATAAATCATCTGATGATACATCATGGCATCAACCGACTCTAATGAAGCAACACTCAACATCTTCAGGTTCAATGCCATAGGTGTGGTCATGCAGTCCATCATCCTGAACCTCTTCAGGATCTGTACTGCATACTTCCCTTGTCCACACCTCCATTCCTAGTGCATTGACACATAACAGGAGCATCATTGGTCTTCCGCCTTCAACCTTAAAGCAAAGGTTGGAATCCACTTTACTCTCAATAAAGCCTAGAGTCACCAATAATCTTTCCATCCTATCATACCATGTCGAACCTTAGGATCTTCTGGAGTCACTCCCTCTGTCTTCCGTACTCTATGCACTGAAACATTCTTCTTCTCATGTGTGCTCTTCCCAGAGTCTGCTGAAAGTAATCAATTCCTTATGGCACACATTCCTCGCATGAATGAATCCCATGATATTGGGAGGCCATTCAAGGTGGATATCAACACTTCTGCATTCTTCAGTTCTTCTTTTACTGCTTCAAGTTGTTCTTTGATTTGAGAGACCCTTGTAAAGTATGACTGCATGGTCTCTGCATTCTAGATCTTCACATTGTTCAACTGGTTTCTTAAGGTCATATTCTGATTTATGTTCTTCCCTTCAAATATCTTGGTCAAGGAATCAAACATATTTGGTGTCTTTAGGGAAGACACTTGTGGTACAAGTTGATCCATGATTGAATCAACAATGATTTTCTTGGCCTTGACCAAGTTCTCCTTGTGTAAGGCTTATGGCCTCATCTCCCTCTGGAACTGGAACCTCTATACTCATGTAGGTGTCCAATTCATTTTCTTCAGAGAGATCATATACTTCCATGCTTGGAAGTTGTCAACTTCACCAAGCTTATCATCAAGCTGATGTGATAGATAATTTTGAAATAAGAACCTCAAATGAAAATAGCAAAATATTAGATCTTACCGATTTGAGGTATCTGTCTTGGTTTCAGAGCTAGCTAATCTAAAGTTTTTCAGAGAAATCCTAATTTTAAAAACATGGAATATTTTAGATCTAATTGGATATAAATATATATATCTTCAAATGGAGCTGTCCAATGTACACATTTTTTGAAAACAGTGGAGGGAAGCTCCCGGAATAGGAAGCCCTAGTTTTCCAATTTCTCCTGCAGAAATTCCTGTTACTGTTTATAAGTTATCACCGAAATTATTGCTCCTTTATGTTTGAAACTTCGCACTAAGATAGCCACACATGTTTGTGATCCAACACCATTGGTTTCATCAGAATTGGTTTCACCAATTGGGATTTATGAATAGTTTCCCAAGGTGACCTGTTACAGGACTGTTCCGAATAGTGTCATTGTACAGACAACCACGTGTCATTGGTTCATCTTCTGAGTCTAAATCTTGGACCATATAAATTAAATTCTGTTTAATTTCTAGAAAATCTACAGAAATTTCATTTGGACCTTTGTAGCCCAAGATATAGAAAATCTCCCCAGGTTTCCTGTTTATGGATGAATTCTGGAAGAGGCTATAACCCTAACTTGGAGGGATCATATCTACTAGAATATAGAGAATATGAGGCAGAATTTTGGACACAGTGTAAATAAAGATTTGTTTGTCTTCCTTTGCAATTTTTAGCTCCTGAACCTTTTCCAATATCAGGATATAGTGAATATACCAAAACGTAGCAGTTTTAGTATTTAGGGTTTTTCTAGCTTAGGGTCAAACTAGGGTTTGAATTTCCCAGAGTTTCACCCAACCAAAAATATTGATCCAGGTCTCTAAACTTCGATTTTGATGAGGAGAACAATCCTATGCCAGGCTCACTCAAAAATTCCTCTTCCGTAGAAAGCCCTAATTTTCCATACCAAAACTGAAAATGCTCGAAATCAAATTCCGCTTTGACAGAAAGATGCGCCCTTCAATGGAGTGTCAGCCTAGAATACTTTTGCTGATGGATTGTGGAGAGAGACCCAAAAAGTAAGAAGCCCTAGCTTCTATAGCTACATAATGTCTTCTTCTCAGGTTAGATCTGATACCATGTTAGACTTTATCATTAAGCTAGCAATACAGTAGCATCTTTAACTGAGAGAATAACAAGCACAACAATCAAACACAAGAGACAATGAACACAATGTTTATCCTCGGGGAAACCATAAACAGTGAAAACCCTGCAACTTTCTCAGAGATAGAATCAGCACCAAAAGTAAATGCCAAAAACATAAATATGATCTCCACAGCTTCTATCTCTCTCTCTAACACTGAGAGAGCTTCTCCTCTCTCACTCATGTGCCCCAATGAGTGAGTGTGTGTGTGATAAATAGAGAGACTCACTCTCTATTTATATTCTTCTGTTCACTTGAAACCCACTCAAACATGTCGACCTCACTTAACAATTACTTACTAGAGCCGACATCTCTAGGAGTGTCTAATAACCCTAGTGCCCCACAACTTGTGGGGACTTTGCCTCCTTCGACAAATAGAAGGGTAACACAACGATGGGGACTATTGCCCCGACTTACAATGACTCACCTAGGGTCGAATTCACTAGGATAGTCTAATAGCCCTTGGGCCCCAAAACTGTGGGGAATTTAACCCTTGACCAATGGGAGGGTTACCCACAATGAATTGACATGACTTTCTCATTATAGAAACTTCTTGGAATAAACGTCGGGGTATGACATGACTCAATTACATTACAGACACATCCCAGATGTTAGCACTAAATTTATTTTTGTCGGAATTGGTCTTATTGCCTTCAAAATTTTAAGTTTTCATGGATGATTGAGTTGGTTTCCAAAGTTTTCTCATTAAGATATTTCCAAGTTGGCAAAGAAGATAAGTTAAAGGAATTTTAGGTAAAAAAGGAAATAAGTTTTTCACAAGTGGGGCAAAAAGTTTTATTAACTTTTGAATGAAATTTATAAAATGGGTTTTATAAACTTATTATTTTATTTATATTCAAACTTATATAGTTTTGGATATTTTTTTCCAAAGTAAAAAAAGCGGCCTCTTATTCACCAAACCAAGTCTTAACGAAGTTTTAAGCACTAAACAAGATCTATTACCTTTCTTAAGGTATAATCAAACCCATAGCACATAATAATCCAACGGCTAATGTAAAAAGTGAAAACTCATCAATGAGTATTAGTGTTTCTGGAGAGTAAAGTTGTGAGGTTGTTAAATTGGAAAGGTGGTAGTGATATTTAAACCACTTTCCACATGGTAACTTTTGGTGAATTCTGCTGAGGAAAGCGGTAAAGAAAAAACAACTCAGTGGAGACTATGGAATAGACCATTATATAAAGGTCAAATTGACTTGGTTTTTAAAAATATTTTCATTTGTTTGCTGCAGGTGAAAGGAAGGAGACAGTCCGCCATATTTCCAAAGTCAACTTTTACGTGTTTACAATCACAGGGATAATGGCGAAGATAAAGAGTCTGATCAAGGAGCTGGAAATTGATTTTAATATAGCAAGAAAAGGGAATCCACCACTCAACAATGTAGAAGGGAAGCCCAAAAAGAACATCAGACTAGAAGTATTGCAGAAATATATACATTTATAACATTCATGAAGGTATTGGTATGTGTTTAAAGTCTTACAAATAGAATTTACAGTGGAGAGTGTGACAAAGCTTGGGATTATTCAAGTGTTTGGAGGCACTATTAACAAATATGTCTACCTTGATCAATCAATTCATGGGGTTTCTCTTAAAATACGTGATCTTACAAGGATAGATGCTATATGTTCTCTATTTATGAATTACAGTTAAATAATTCAAGGTTTAGAAGCAACATAGCATATTTTTTTTCTTCTGAAAATGACTATTTTAGTCATTTTATTCAAATACCTGTTTCCAGCAAACACAGAAGAATTTTCAAAAACTTAAAGAATTTTTTCATCATAACATTATGATCTACAATAACCTTGATCAGTTTTTACCTAGGTGCTACAGATTAGGAGAATCGAAGTCATCTTCAGAGGGAAAATGTTCAGATTTCAAAATGACTTTTCTAGTCATCAAATTACAATAATTGTTTACATCAAATGAAGATGAATTTTGAGAACGTGAGAGAATATTTTCTTCAAAACATACCTATCCACAATAACCTATTTTAGTTTTCACACTATGGTTTAAGAGAAACAAAGTCAGTTGTATAGGCCATTTTTCATGTTTTCCAAAGGACTATTTCAGCCATCAAATTCAAATAATTTTTTTGGACAAATGGAATTTAATTTTACAAAAATGAGAGAGTTTTGTATTCCTAACAGGCCTATAATAAAAAACCTCCTTCAGTTTTTACACAATAATCATAGGTTGGGAGAATTTAAAAGATCTTCACAAGTTATTTTTCCAGAAATCTACAATTTTATTATCTGAGTTATCAATTTGAAAGCCATATTTCAATGAGCTTGAGATGAGTTTGGAGAAAATAAGACATGGGTTTTTTTGGGCACATGTCCAATTACAAAACACTTTCCCAAATTTTACACAGCTTTCACCATTAGAGATATGCAGGAGAAAGTTTGTTGTAGCTGTTTCTATTTTTAGAAGTTCAGTTAGGATTCGAATTCAAGGTTAGGTAGAGGTTATTCTTATATAAATTAAAATGTAATTGATAGTTTTAAGGAGGATTTTCAAGAGCGGAGAGGCTCTACATTATAATGGCTTCAATTGTTTAGTACATGAATGAAGTTTGCAGAGGAGAAATGTAAAACCTTTTTCATGTGAGAGATTCTTGTGCCATCTTTTTCTTCAGTAAGTAATTTCTTGATGTGACTATTTATCCTATTTCCCACTCCATTTTGTATTTGCTTTCATGCTTGAGCATTAGTTTTTATGGGCTAGAATTCATCCTGCATGCTGTAGGTCCATTGTTCAAGCATTTTCAAAATATTTTCTTCTAAAGTCTTGCAGAATTCACCCTAGTTAGGTGCTCTGTTTGATGGGATGTCTCCCTTTGTCTACTAATCAACCTGCTAATACCTCAAGACCGAGGAAATGGTGCCTACCTTGCCTCTGTTCATAAACCTTCAAAACTTTACCTCATGCAACCTATTTCAGATTTGATTGTTGACTCCATTTCCCAATGGTCTCCTCCATGACTGTCTTACCAAGTCTTTTAAAACAAACTTGTCCTATTTGTCCCATCAGAAATATAAGCTTCTGATTGTCTTTGATTGACTATCTTGAGTATAAAAACTTTGTAAATAGTGAGAGATCCCTCTCTGACTGTATTAGGTCAGAAATACATTCTAAAGTGGTTTTTGATGTTACCTTGGGATTTACCTTTCACAACTTGGGTACATTCTAAGTGATAACAAATTGGTGCCGTTGCTGAGGACGAAGGTTCAAATATTCCCTGGGTTTGAACGACATAGTTTCAGATTTGATTGTTGATGGTGAAGAACAATCAAATATCAGCAAGGTTGTGCATCTTTCACCTGGCGACTCCATCTTCAAAGAATCCAGTTTTTAGAATTCCTATTGCAACTCCACTGTCAAAAGATTGTAAAGTTTGAAGAGTTGATTCAATATATTCATTTGTCGAGATGAGTTCTTTATCTGCAAGGTATACTCCTATGAATTGTGCTCACATTCCTGGTTTTCCAAATCGAATACCTAAAGTATATTGGAAAACATGTCTTCCAATGTTTAAAGATCAAAATAATGATGATGCTGCCCTTCATTTTGTTAGATTTCATGATATGCATATACATAAGCTGGGAGTTAAATTGCATGAGTATTCTTTAATGAAAATGTTCATGGCTACTTTAGAAGGAGATGCAAGGTCATGGTATGAAGGGTTACCATCATAAAGTTTGTTTTCCCTTACTGATTTTCATACATTATTTCATGAACATTACAAAAACCAATACCCCTCCTTGTTGCTGGTTCAAGATTGTTGTACGCATGTTAAAGGTTTCATTGGAGATTAGGAAAATATGTATAATGATGATGATTTAAGGGATGAAGAGCTTTTAGAAATTTTATATGAGAACCTATTTAAGAAAAAAGGAATACAAACTCACTTTCTTCACATTCAAGAGAACTCTCGGCAGTTAATAATTTCTTCCTCGACTGAAAGAGACATGAGCCAAAACTTTGATTCAACCAGTTACATTTCTTTTCATGAAGTAGATAATAATTTGCAGCAGTCTTGTCAATCTTTGTGTGACCAAGAAGGAAGTTGGGATGGTCAATCAAACCCTTCTTCATATTATTCAAACTCTGAAGTTTTGCTTCAAGATGAGGCTGCTTATTCCCAATCAGAAAATTTCTTTTTGCAGCAGCAATTTCCTCTAAGTTCTAATGATTCTGTGGGTGATTACATAAAGAATTCTGATTCTGGAAATTTTCAGTCTTACAGTCCATCCACATATTTATTTTCTGAAAATGCAATTAAAGAGAAATCAAACCTTGGATTAAAATTGGAAAAAATATATGAGCATGAAGATGATCAACTTAGCAATGTGAAAGAAGAGGGTTATACTCTTGATGGCTTCTCTGAAGATTGCGGTCAGCTTGTTAAAAATTATGTTAGTGATGATTTTAAATAAAATTTTAGTCTACTTATATATAATGAAAAGGAAGAGCAATCATGCCATCAATCTTAGTATGTGAAAGAACCAACAGTGTGCAATAAACAAAGGGATCACAAATAAGGAGATGAGGACTCTCAATGGGATGTTTCTTTAAATCTTTCAAATTCAGAAACGTTTTGTCAAGAAGACATCTTTCTGCTTAATCTTGTTGAAAAACAAAATGATATTCCTCTTGAAGTGCTTGAGAAGAATGGATTTGTAAATGTAGAAATGTTAAATGAAGTTGTTGATATATCATTGAAAAACAATCATGAGAATTCCTTTCAAAGCTCTTTTAAATATTGGTTTGACAGTATGGAAGAGGAGTTACTTTTTGGACAGCCTTGCATGACAAACAGGTGATTGAGTATTTTGAAATTTGTCATGGTTTTTATGATCTAATAGCAAAGTACATGGATAAATTTTCCAGATGGAGTAGTTGGTTATATGTTTGCAGCAAAGGACAAATTTTTCATCATAACCTATTTCTATTTTGTTTTTATGTTCTAATTTCGATCAAGCGTGAGGAAGAAAGGGAATTATTGGATAAATTGCTTGATTGGCTTCATTGGAAGTTAGATTTTGCCTTATTGGGAATTTGTGCTTAGTTAAGTAGGATAGGTAGGCATGAATAAGCTCGACACGACGAGCATTTTTTTCAGTAGTTTTCAGTTTGGTTTTAGTTTCAAGTGCAATTTAGTTACAGGTTACAGGTTGACAGAGTGGGATTTGTTTGCCAAATGGTGTCAGTTGATGGTTCAGTTCAAAACAGGTTGAGGATTTCAGAGAAAAATTAAGAGAAACCCAATGGATTTGGCATCTGGTCTACGGGGCTCTTTGCTACCTCGCAGGGAGGATAGCATCCCTAGTTGGAGCGAGTTGTTAGCACTAAATTTATTTTTGTCGGAATTGGTCTTATTGCCTTCAAAATTTTAAGCTTTCATGGGTGATTGAGTTGGTTTCCAAAGTTTTCTCATTAAGTTATTTCCAAGTTGGCAAAGAAGAAAGTTAAAGGAATTTTAAGTAAAAAGAGAAATAAGTTTTTCACGAGTGGGGCAAAAAGTTTTATTAACTTTTGAATGAAATTTATAAAATTGGTTTTACAAACTTATTATTTTATTTATATTCAAACTTATATAGTTTTGGATTTTTTTTCCAAAGTGAAAAAAGCGGCCTCTTATTCACCAAACCAAGTCTTAATGAAGGTTTAAGAGCTAAACAAGATCTATTACCTTTCTTAAGGTATAATCAAACCAATAGTACATATAATAATCCAACGGCTAATGTAAAAAGTGAAAACTCATCAACGGGTATTAGTGTTTCCGGAGAGTAAAGTTGTGAGGTGGTTAAATTGGAAAGGTGGTAGCGGAATTTAAACCACTTTCCATGTGGTAACTTTTTGTGAATTATGCCGAGGAAAACGGTAAAGAAAAAACGACTCAGTGGAGGCTCTAGAATAGACCATTATGTAAAGGTAAAGTTGACTTGGTTTTTAAAAATCATTTCCTTTGTGTGCTGCGGGCAAAAGGAAGGAGACAGTCCACCATATTTCCAAAGTCAACTTTTACATGTTTACAATCACAGGGAAAATGGCAGAGATAAAGAGTCTGATCAAGGAGCTGGAAATTGATTTTAATAGAGCAAGAAAAGGGAAGCCACCACTCAACAATGCAGATGGGAAGCCCAAAAAGAACATCAGCCCAGAAGTGTTGCAGAAATATGTATAGTGAGAACATTTTTAAAGGTATTGGTATGTGTTTAAAGTCTTACAAACAGAATTTACAGTGGAGAGTATGCCAAAGCTTGGTTTTATTCAAGTGTTTGGAGGCACTATAAACAAATATGGTTACCTTGATCAATAAATTTCATGGTATTTCTATTAAAATAGATTATATTACAAGGATAGATTCTATATGTTCTCTATTTATGAATTACACTTAAAGAATTCAAGGTTTAGAAGCAACATAGCATATTTTTTTTTTCTTCTGAAAATGACTGTGTTAGTCATTTTATTCAAATACCTGTTTCCAGAAAACAAAGAATAAGTTTCAAAAACTGAAAGAGTTTTTTAATCATAAAATTATTATATACAATAACCTCTCTCAGTTTTTACCTAGGTGCTACATGTTGGGAGAATCGAAGTCATCTTCAGAGGGAAAATGTTCAGATTTCAAAATGACTGTTCTAGTCATCAAATTAAAATAATTGTTTAAATCACATGAAGATGAATTTTGATAAAGTGATAGAGGATTTTATTATCAACATAACTATACACAATAACCTCTTTTAGTTTTGACACAGGTGTTATTTTGTAGGAGAAACAAAGTCAGTTGTATAGGCCATTTTTCATGTTTTCCAAAGGACTATTTCAGCCATCAAATTCAAAGACTTGTTTTGGACAAATGGAATTTAATTTTACAAAATTGAGAGAGGTTTGTATTCCTAAGAGGTTTATAATAAAAAAAATTCTTCATTTTTAACACAGTAATCACAGGTTGGGAGAATTTAAAATATCTTCAGAAGTTATTTTTCCAGAAATCTACAATTTTATTATTTGAGTCATCAGTTTCAAAGGAAAATGCCGAGGATATTGAGATGCATTTAGAGAAAATAAGACATGGGTTTTGTTGGGAACATGTATAATTACAAAAACCTTTCCCATATTTCACACAGCTATCACCATTAGAGATATGCACTAGAAACTTTGTTGTAACTTTTTCTATTTTTAGAAGTTCAGTTAGGTTTCGAATTCAAGGTTAGGTAGGGGTTATTCTTGTATAAATTAAAATGTAATTGATAGTTTTAAGGGGTATTTTCAAGAGCGGAGAGGCTCTACATTTTAATGGCTTCAATTTTTCAGTCGATGAATGAATTTTGCAGAGGAGGAATGTAAAAACTTTTTCATGTCAGAGATTCTTGTGCCATCTTTTTCTTCAGTAAGTAATTTCTTTATGTGATTGTTTATCCTGTTTCCCACTCCATTTTGTAATTGATTCCATGCTTGAGCATTAGTTTTTATGGGCTATAATTCATCCTACATGCTCTAGGTCCATTGTTCAAGCATTTTCAAAATATTTTCTTCTAAAGTCTTGCAGAATTCACCCTAGTTAGGTGCTCTGTTTGATGGGATGTCTCCCTTTGTCTACTAATCAACCTGCTAATACCTCAAGACTGAAGAAATGGTGCCTACCTTGGATTTTTTCATAAACCTTCAAAACCTTACCTCCTACAACCTATTTCAGATTTGATTGTTGACTCCATTTCCCAATGGTCTCCTCCATGACCGTCTTACCAAGTCTTTTAAAAGAAACTTGTCCTATTTGTTCCATCAAAAATCCGACCTTCTGATTGCCTTTGATTGAATATCTTGAGTATAAAAACTTTGTAAATAGTGATAGATCCATCTTTGGTTGTATTAGGTCAGAAATAAATTCTAAAGTGGTTTTTGATGTTACCTTGGGATTTACCTTTCACAACCTGGGTACATTCTAAGTGATAACAAATTGGTGCCATTGCCGGGGACAAAGGTTCAAATCTTCCCTGGGTATGAATGACATAATTTTAGATTTGATTATTGATGGTGAAGAATAGTCATATATCAACAAAGTTGTGCATCTTTCACCTGGCAACTCCATCTTCGAAGAATCGAGTTTTCAGAATTCCTATGGCGACTCCACTGTCAAAAGATTGTAAAGTTTGAAGAGTTGATTCAGTATATTCATTGGTCGAGATGAGTTCTTTGTCTGCAAGGTATGCTCCTATGAATCGTGCTCACATTCATGGTTTTCCAAATTGGATACCTAAATTGGATTGGCAAATAGGTCTTCCAAAGTTTAAAGATCAAAATAATGATGATGCTGCCCTTCTTTTGGTTAGATTTCATATGCATATACATAAGCTGGGAGTTAAATTGCATGAGGATTCTTTAATGAAAATGTTCATGGCTACTTTAGAAGGAGATGCAAGGTCATGGTATGAAGGGTTACCATCAGAAAGTTTGTTTTCCCTTACTGATTTTCATACAATATTTCATGAACACAAAAACCAATACCCCTCCTTATTGCTGGTTCAAGATTGTTGTACGCATGTTAAAGGTTTCATTGGATATTTGGAAAACATGTATAATGATGATGATTTAATGGATGAAGAGATTTTAGAAATTTTATATAAGGACCCATTTAAGAAAAAAGGAATACAAACCAATTGTCTTCACATTCAAGAGAAATCTCGGGAGTTAATAATTTCTTCCTCGACTGAAAGAGACATGAGCGAAAACTTTGATTCAACGAGTTACATTTCTTTTCTTGAAGTAGATGATAACTTGCAGCAGTCTTGTCAATATTTGTGTGACCAAGAAGGAATTTGGGATGGTCAATCAAAACCTTCTTCATATTATTCAACCTCTGAAGTTTTGTTTCAAGATGAGGCTGCTTATTCCCAATCAGAAAATTTCTTTTTGCAGCAGCAATTTCCTCTAAGTTCTAATGCTTCTGTGGGTGATTACATAAAGAATTCTGATTCTAGAAATTTTTAGTCTTACAGTCCCTCCACATATTTATTTTCTGAAAATGCAATTAAAGAGAAATCAGACCTTGGATTAGAATTGGAAAAAAGATATGAGCATGAAGATGATAATCTTAACAATGTGAAAGAAGAGGGTTATACTCTTGATGGTTTTTCTGAAGATTGCGGTCAACTTGTTAAAAATTATGTTAGTGATGGTTTTAAAGAAAATTTTAGTCTACTTATATATAATGAAAAGGAAGAGCAATCATGCCATCAATCTTAGTATGTGAAAGAACCAACAGTGTGCAATAAACAAAGGGATCACAAAGAAGGAGATGAGGACTCTCAATGAAATGTTTCTTTAAATATTTCCAATTCAGAAACGTTTTGTCAAGAAGACATCTTTCTACTTAATCTTGTTGAAGAACAAAATGATATTCCTGTTGAAGTGCTTGAGAATAATGGAGTTGTAAAATGTCAAAATATTAAATGAATTTGCTGATATATCATTGAAAAACAATCATGAGAATTCCTTTCGAAGCTCTTTTAAAGATTGGTTTGACAGTATGCAAGAGGCGTTACTTTTTGGATAGCCTTGTCATGACAAACAGGTGATTGCGTATTTTGAAATTTGTCATGTTTCTTATGATTTAATAGCAGAGTACATGGATACATTTTTCAGATGGAGTAGTTGGTTATATGTTTGCAGCAAAGGACAAATTTTTCATCATAACCTATTGCTATTTTGTTCTTATGTTCTAATTTTGATCAAGCATGAGGAAGAAATGGAATCATTGGATAAATTGCTTGATTAGCTTCTTTGGAAGTCAGATTTTGCTTGATTGGGCATTTTTGCTTAATTAAGTAGGATAAGTAGGCATGAATAAGCTAGACATGGAGACCATTTCTTTTAGCAGTTTTCAGTTTGGTTTCAGTTTCAAGTGAAATTCAGTTACAGGTTAAAGGTTGACAGAGTGGGATTTGTTTGCCAAATGGTTTCAGTTCATGGTTCAGTTCAAAACAAGTTGAGGATTTCAGAGAAAAATTAAGAGAAACCCAATGGATTTGGCACCTGGTCTACGGGGTTCTTGGCTACCTCGCAGGGAGGATAGCATCCCTAGTTGGAGCCAGTTGTTAGCACTAAATTTATTTTTGGTGGAATTGGTCTTATTTCCTTCAAAATTTTAAGTTTTCATGGGTATTTGAGTTAGTTTCCAAAGTTTTCTCATTAAGCTATTTCCAAGTTGGCAAAAAAGAGAAGTTAAAGGAATTTTAGGTAAAAAGAGAAATAAGTTTTTCACAAGTGGAGCAAAATTTTTTATTGACTTTTGAATGAAATTTATAAAATGGGTTTTATAAACTTATTATTTTATTTATATGCAAAATTATATAGTTTTGGATATTTTTTTCCAAAGTAAAAAAAGTGGCCTCTTATTCACCAAACTAAGTCTTAATGAAGGTCTAAGCGCTAAACAAGATCTATTACCTTTCTTAAGTTATAATCAAACCACTAGCACATATAATAATCCAACGGCTAATGTAAAAAGTGAAAACTCATCAACGGGTATTAGTGTTTTCGGAGAGTAAAGTTGTGAGGTGGTTAAATTGGAAAGGTGGTAGTGGAATTTAAACCACTTTCCACATGGTAACATTTGGTGAATTTCGCTGAGGAAAGCGGTAAAGAGAAAAAAACTCAGTGGAGGCTCCGGAATAGACCATTCATAAAGGTAAACTTGACTTGGTTTTTAAAAATCATTTCATTTGTGTGCTGTGGGAAAAAGGAAGGAGACAGTCCACCATATTTCCAAAGTCAACTTTTACGTGTTTACAATCACAGGGAAAATGGAGGAGATAAAGAGTTTGATCAAGGAGATGGAAATTGATTTTAATAGAGCAAGAAAAGGGAAGCCACCACTCAACAATGTAGAAGGGAAGCCCAAAAAGAACATCAGTCTAGAAGTGTTGCAGAAACATATACATTGAGAACATTCGTGAAGGCATTGGTATGTGTTTAAAGTCTTACAAACAGAATTTACAGTGGAGAGTGTGCCAAAGCTTGGGATTATTCAAGTGTTTGGAGGCACTATTAACAAATATGGATACCTTGATCAATCAATTCGTAGGATTTCTCTTAAACTATATGATATTACAAGGATAGATACTATATGTTCTCTATTTATGAATTACAGTTAAACAATTCAAGGTTTAGAAGCAACATAGCATATTTTTTTTGGAAATGATTGTTTTAGTCATTTTATTCAAATACCTATTTCCAACAAACACAGAAGAATTTTCAAAAACAGAAATATTTTTTTCATCATAAAATTATGATCTACAATAACCTCTCTCATTTTTTACCAAGGTGCTACAGATTGGGAGAATCGAAGTCATCTTCAGAGGGAAAATGTTCAGATTTCAAAATGACTGTTTTAGTCATCAAATTAAAATAATTGTTTACATCAAATAAAGATGAATTTTGAGAAAGTGAGAGAGGTGTTTCTTCAAAACATACCTATACATAATAACCTCTTTTATTTTTCAGACAGGTGCTATGGTTTAGGAGAAACAAAGTCAGTTGTATAGGCCATTTTCATGTTTTCCAAAGGACTATTGTAGCCATCAAATTCAAAGAATTTTTTTGGACAAATGGAATTTAATTTTACAAAACCCACAGAGGTTTCTGTTCCTAACAGGCCTATAATCAAAAAAATCCTTCCATTTTTACACAGTATTCACATGTTGGGAGAATTTAAATGATCTTCACAAGTTATTTTTCCAGAAATCTACAATTTTATTATCTGAGTCATCAGTTTCAAAGGAATATTCCAAGGTTCTTGAGATGATTTTGGAGAAACTAAGACATGGGTTTTGTCGGGAACATGTCCAATTACAAAAACCTTTCCCATATTTCACACACCTGTCACCATTAGAGATATGCAGGAGAAACTTTGTTGTAACTATTTCTATTTTTAGAAGTTCAGTTAGGTTTCAAATTGAAGGTTAGGTAGAGGTTATTCTTGTAAAAATTAAAATGTAATTGATAGTTTTAAGGGGGATTTTCAAGAGCGGAGAGGATCTACATTGTAATGGCTTCAATTTTTCAGTAGATGAATGAAGTTTGCAGAGGAGGAATGTAAAACCTTTTTCATGTCAGAGATTCTTGTGCCATCTTTTTCTTCAATAAGTAATTTCATTATGTGACTATTTATCCTATTTCCCACTCCATTTTGTATTTGATTTCATGCTTGAGCATTAGTTTTTATGGGATATAATTCATCCTACATGCTCTAGGTCCATTGTTCAAGCATTTTCAAAATATTTTCTTCTAAAGTCTTGCAGAATTCACCCTAGTTAGGTGCTTTGTTTGATGGGATGTCTCCGTTTGTCTACTAATCAACCTGTTAATACCTCAAGACCGAGGAAATGGTGCCTAACTTGCCTCTGTTCATAAACCTTCAAAACCTTACCTCCTGCAACCTATTTCATATCTGATTGTTGACTCCATTTCCCAATTGTCTCCTCCATGACTATCCTACCAAGTCTTTTAAAAAAAACTTGTCCTATTTGTCCCATCAGAAATCTAAGCTTCTGATTGTCTTTGATTGAATATCTTGAGTATAAAAACTTTGTAAATAGTGAGATATCCCTCTCTGACTGTATTACGTCAGAAATACATTCTAAAGTGGTTTTTGATGTTACCTTGGGATTTACCTTTCACAACTTGGGTACATTATGAGTGCTAACACTAGAATAAACATCGGGGTACAATACATAAGATATACAGATGAATACATTCCAAAGTTACAAATACATCAACACTTTGTATATCGGAATATGCCCTTCAGCCTTAAAAATGCCGGAGCCACTTTTCAGCGGGCTATGACCTTGATCTTCCATGATGTCAAATCTATTATTGAAGTCTTTTTGGATGACCTTGTTGCTTATTCTCATATGAGAATGCGTCATTCCTACCATTTGAGATTAGTGTTCAAAAGGTGCCGCCATTATTTGGTCAGGTTAAACCCTCACAAGTGCATATTTTGCGTGAATTCTGGTGGCTTATTAGGGTTCATTGTCTCCAAAGAGGGTATAAGAGTCAACCCTTTAAAGGTTGAGGCAATACTTCAATTGTCTCCCCCAAAAAACATTAGACATCTTCAATGTTTGCAAGGCATGTCAAACTTCTTATGGAGATTCGTCGTGAATTTTGCCAATTGACTAGAGGCTTTATGCGTCTTTTGAAGAAGGACACTAGCTTTTGCTGGGATGAGTGAACCCATGAGTCCTTTGATGTGCTTAAGCGAGCCTTAGCATTGGCCCCGGTGATTAGTACACCTGACTATAGCCATGACTTTCTACTTTATGTGGTCGCGTCCATGGAGACAATTGGTATGGTTTTGGTTCAAAAGGATGAGGAGCTCCAGGATCATGTCATATATTATTTGATCCGAAACCTTATAGATGCGGATATTTGTTATTCCCATGTGGAGAAGCTTGCCTTAGCTACCGTTCATGCGGTTCAAAGATTGAGACACTGGATTCTTCTTCGCCAAACCTTGGTAGTTTCCCATGTCAATCCATTTCAGTTTGTCCTCACTAGAAGGATGATAGGGGAAAAGTATAATAAGTGGATTGTCATCCTGCAATAATTCAATCTCGAGTTTGTTTCGGAAAAATCGAAGAAATCATTGATTTTTGCAGAGCTTATATCTGACTTCCCAAGCAAGGAGGAGGAGGAAGCTTGCGAAGATACGTTTTTCGATGAACACATCTTCTTGATCTCAACTTTGGATCCATGGTATGGATATATTATCATATATTTACAAACATTGAAGGTCCCTACTCACTTTTCATGGGATGAACGACGACGGTTACGTCATGTTTCTAAGAATTACCTCATAGTGGATAACACATTGTACCGCCGTGGGGTAGATTCCATTTTACGTCGTTGTTTAACTCATGAGGAGGCTGAGCTTGTGCTGAATGATTGCCACGGAGGGGCGTGTGGTGGTCATTTATCTAGGCTTTCTACAGCCCAAAAAATCTTGAGAGTGGGTTATTTCTGGCCGTTGATCTTTAAAGATTGTGTTAACGCGGTCAAGAAGTGCCACTCTTACCAAGTGTTCACACGTAATATGTGCTCATGTCATACCCCGTTACATCCAATTATCACCGCTGGTCCCTTCACTAAGTGGGGGCATCATTTCATGGATTGCAACCCACCCTCAGCTAGGGGGCATCATCATATTATCGTGGCTATTGACTACTTCACAAAATGGGTTAAGGCTATGCCTACAGTTAAAAATGATGGTGAGATAGCCGCACACTTCGTATTCAACTAGATTATTACTCGATTCGGTATTCTGAAAGAGCTTGTCACTGACCATGGTAGGCACTTTTAGAATCATATGATGGAAGAGTTGGCCTCGAAGTTAGGGTATAAGCAAGAGCATTCTTCTTCTTATTACCCTCAAGTGAATGGACAAGTTGAAGCAGTGAACAAATCACTCAAGTCTATTCTCCAATGAACTGTCTCACAAAGCAAGACCAATGGGAATATTATGTTATATCCTACTTTGTGGGCTTATAGGATAGCAATTAAGACTACCACCCATTTTTCTCCATATTAGCTTGTACATGGAGTGGAGTCCGTATTGTTGGTTGAGTGCGAGATCCCTTCATTGAAGCTAGCCATAGAGCTCTTACCGGACACTTCTCCATTGCAGGAACGTTTGGTCCATTTAGAGCAGCTTGATGAGCAATGTTAAGATGCTTTAGTGGCTCTAGAAGTGAATAAGCATCATGTTAAGGTCTAGTATGATAAATCTGTCCGTCCAAGGAGGTTTAGTGAAGGAGATTTGGTCCTTTTTGGGGATCAAGCTAAAAAACCCTTGGGGGCAGGAAAATTCAACCCCATGTGGCATGGTCCTTACGTGGTTAAATGTGTGTTAGAGAAGGGCGCTTATGAGCTAGTAGATTACGAGGGGACGACCTTGGTGGAGCCTAGAAATGGGCTCTATCTTAAAAAGTACTATGCATGATTTTCATCTAGGGCTGACTATTGTATATTATTGTACAACATTTTTGCATAGTTAGGTCTTTCTTATGGTGACCCGGTTTGTTGATTAGCTTCCATTTCTTATGGAAGATGCCAAGGGAGTCTTCCATTTATATAGGATTCACGGATGGTGAAATCCATCGTACTCAACACTCGGCCTCTGCTGCTTGGGTGATTTATACTCCTACGGGTCAAGTATTGTATTTAGGAAGTGAATGTTTACGACCCTCTTCAAACAATGTTGTTGAATATAGTGCCGTTAGCGAGCTTCTATGGGATACCATTTCACATGGTGTTCTCTCTCTTGAGGTACGTATTGATTCGGAGTTAGTAGTGTCATAGCTTAATGGCTTGTATCATGTTAGATATCCAATATTATTACGGAGATCCTTATGTGTGATATTGTTAGAACGACAATTTGAAAACATAACATACATACATGTTCCAAGAATTTATAATAAAGTTGCTGACTCATATGCTAAATATGTGTTAGATTGGCATTTGTTTCAAAGACAATAAGCTCATCACAAACATACATTTTTACACATGTAAATAAATAAACCGATCATCATAAAAGTTTTTCATTAAAACATCCAAAATGTGGTAATACATAGTGTCATAATACAAAAATGGGGCCCTTGAGCCACCAAAATATAAATACATGGTAGTACAAAATGTATCACTCCCAGGTATCTAAGCCTAGGGAGGGGGAGGGGGGTTCTGATCATGGAATGTCACCACGAATCTAGCTAACCATCTAAATAACTGCACCCATGCTCATGGCACACCCACCACCTGATGTTGCATGGCCTCAGGCAGGTCCTCAACCTGTGCCATGGGTACCCTGTGTGTCAGCCTCACGAAGTTGGTATGAATGTTTTGGAGCGTCTGCTCCATATCCACACCTGTAATGTCATCTCCTCTTTCCCTCTGCCTATGGCGAGGGAAACCTTCAGGCCACCATGGTCCTACATCTGCATATATATGATAGGATGTCACTATGTGTTGTCACGTAAAAACATGTCTTTTTGATTCCATATATCAAAAAACACAAAAAATTAAATAACTCAAATTTTTTAAAAAGAGGGTTGAGATTTGTTACCGATTTCACCGTATGCCAATCCTGGTGGTAATGGAATGTCGGGGTCTCCCCGGAAATCTATCCCCTCATAGGGGTAATCATCGATGGCAACTATCTGTCGTCGCCACCATTTAAAGAAATCAGTTGGATAGGGGTTGGACACCCTACCTCCACCTAGTCTATTCATCGCATCTGCCCAACGTTGTTGGGCCAGAACTTGAACCCCATGAAAAGGAACGTGAACTCTAGGACTCAATCTCGGAACACGCTCAAAGAAAAATGTGCTTAGTATGCTACTGAAACTAAAGTTTCATACTTTTCCCATATTGCACTGACTGAGTTGGTGTTTCATGCTTCCCAGTAGTGCATTGCTCCAATCCTACACAGTGGGTCTCATGCACTCCACTGCATAGAACATCAGAGCCCGCGAGGCCTGGTGGAGTGAAGCTAGCCCTGCTATCCTGGCCAGTGTCAGTAGTATGGCCTTTAGGCCTAGCACTTGTATGGAGTTAGTTGGGATATGACTCTCAAACTTATCTGTGTCTAGATAACAATACATGGCTATGTGCTCATCGATGGTGAGGCCACCTTTGGGCCGACGAGATCGTAGGTTCACCACTTCCCCCCATCGGGAAAGTCCAACAATAAAGTATATGTCCTCCACTTCTATGGTGAGGGACATCCCATCAATCTAGAAAGACTCTGAGTCAGGATCGCAGTAGTCTAATAGCATTTGTAGCAGTCTTGGTTTGGCTCTTAAGCCACCAAGACACCAAAATTTGTAGAGCCCGCATGCATGAAGAGCCTATTGTGCCATTAGATCACAACGTACTTCTTCTTCTACATCCCCGTGCTCACATTCTATCCATTCTAGAACCATCCGGCATGTTTAAATCAAGTTTGGGTCATTAGAAATCCTTAAAAAACTTGACCGTGGCCGCATACATGACCGTTTGCTAAACAACCGTGTATGTACACGACTTTGAGGGCTTTTCCATGTATATCTAGCTCTATACGTGGAAAAATCATTGATTTTTGTGTGGGCCGAGGGACACACGTTAGGGTGGCCTAGAAATCCAAATTGACCATGGAAAATTGAAAATTTTACATGAAAATGAAAGAGCAAGGCAAGGGAAATTACCTGGAAAAAACGGTGGCGGATTTCGTCGGCTGGATCTCCCAGAATTTGCGTTTTAAGTTCTTAGCTCAATTGGGTAAACATTTCAAATGTTATATAATGTTTTGAATTTTTTATTATTTATAGAAATTTTTCAAATTTTTGAAAATTTTTACCCCCTTTTCCATGGACCATTTCTAATCCTTTTGGACCATTTTTTTGACTAATATATGATGTAGAAGGTCGTTTTGAGCATCGTTTAGAACATTGTTTTGACCTGTTTGTGCCAATTTTAGGTATCATGTCTAAACTAGCATATAGGTTAGGTTTCACCACCGTTTTCATTTTCCATGACCTTATGACCGTTTCATCATAACCGTAGGTACGAACGCATTTTATCTTGTCACGAACCCTTCTTGCTATTTTAGAAGTGGCATGATTTGAATGGTAGAGCTTGACCTTACATGGATACCCCAATCAGTGCCTTATTTTCATTTGGTGCCCATGCTGTCAGTTTTGTCCTTTAGGGTGTGGGAGTCAGTTGTATAGTATTTCCATGACATTTCGCAAGAGCTTCATACTCCTCTTGATATTTTGCTGGCCTATTTCCCCCAGACTCCCTTATGTCAAGTTGTAATTGCATTATCATGAGCTTTTCCTGCCTCATTTGAGCCTTATGCCAGCTTCCCTGACTTTGAGTATCAGCCATATAGCCCGAGCTTGTCTCATGTCTAGCTAGGCAGAGCCATTTCATATATCCTTTGCAGCTTGAGTCCCTATTTTTACCAAGAGGGGAATTGCACCTGAGTGTCGCTATCCTACACATGTATCCTTGCATTGAACATAGGTATGTTCCACTGCTTGGAACTAGTTTGTTTTCCCATTTGACACTCGTCTCCTCGTAGTCTGTAACTGTAAAGCAGTTTTATTCTTTTCAAGCTTTTCAAATATTTGAAAAAGTCCAAAAAAATTAAAAAACAAAAAATCCGGACAAGGAAAGATGTTATCTTTGGCAGCAATCGAGTCGTGTCGCCTTCAAACAGAGCACTATATATCACATCCATTGGTTGGGTTAATAGTTTGACTTTAGGAGCTGTACTTGTTTATCTGAGTTTATCTCCACCGAATGGTTAAGCTTCCAGTCCCTATGGAGCCTCTGTCGATGCCTCCTGTGTTGTAGAGATGTCCCAGTTTTGCATATTGAGTCTATGCTGCCTATATTAAGTCACCATTCACTATTATGCTCTTATTTGAAGGAAGTTGAAACCTGAGTCAGCCATTCCTCAGTTATCTTGACTTTGCATGTCAGCCATTCCCGGTACAGTTACTTATTCATGCACCTTATTATCGAGTCCTTCCACATCATACAACTTTGCTAAGTACCTCGTGTTGGATGATGGGGGATGCCTTAGTGCCCTCCTTCCAGCAGATTTCATCCCACCGACTTCAAATCATTTATTTAGGGATAGGAATCTAGAGTCATCTTTGAGTGCCTTGAGACTTGCAGTCATCAATGGCAGGTGCTCTCACCATCGACAATTTTTTGGGAATACATCAATGTCCCCTGATCGATGGATTCTCTCAAGTGTTTGACCTCAACACATTTATTCACACTTGGTATTTTGCACTCTAGTACCTTGATTCCCATTTTCATTATCGGTGGGTGATCTCATGTCTGTTAACGGTATACATCAATGACCAGTAATCAGACGATGGACTACTATGTTCGACCTTGAAACCTCTATTCACATAGTAGGACATGTATTCGTAGCGGTGTGTGTAGAATACTTTCCATATTGGTGGCATCTCATATATTATACCTCCTTGATCATGCTAGTGTTCATGAGATTTCAGCTCTCGTGACTTGATTCCAGTATATGTCAAACATTTCAAGCCATTATGGAGATCTTGATCTATTATATATCTTCAGTCTTCATGGAGATAATGATCCTTTGTATATCTTCATCATGGAGATTCTGATCTATGTATATTGTACGTGGAGATGACCACATATGTCATATTGTATCATGCCTATTCATGGCCATTTTACTCTTATGTATCCGGGACTACTATATGTATTTGCAGTTATATGCAGAGTTGTATCATTGTATAGCACTGATTGGATGGCTGGTTCTTCCACTAGGTTTTTCATCACTTCATTTCTAGGATGGACTTATAATATATTTCGGTCATCGTATGACCCCTCTAACCTCACACATTAGGGGGCATCTGTTATAGCTGATTTTACCACACATGGTGAATCACACTTTTATGGCCTTCCTTGTCCCTATGCAGACTCCTTAGACCCCATGGACCATTTTTGTTCCTTTGATGTTTCCTTGATCATCCCTAAAAACATGTAAAAGTTTCCATACGTGAATTTTAAACCCTTTATCGCGTATATACGTGGGTTTGACCCCTAAAACCACGTACATCGGGATGTGTGCAAAAGTCCAAATTCTTTTGGAGTTTTCCTTGATGTGGATCCAACTCACTTCTCTCTTGGCCTTCCATATTCCTTGAGATCGCTCGAATTTGACCTTTCATTACCCCATTGAAGAGCTATATAAGGAACCCTTTGGATACATTGAAGGCATGAGGAATTGAGAGCAAGAGAACTATAGTCCATTGTTGCCGGAACTTGTGCTTGAGTCTGCATCCCCTTTGTCCCTTGGAGCACTTTTGTGTTCTTGCCAAGATTACCTTTTGCTTGTGAGCTTGCTATCAAGAGGTGGAGGATTGAAGTGGTGGAGGCCCAAGTGGGGGACTCAGTTTCTCTGATTAGCAGACGTGCCGATAGAGGTTGTATTCATTGTAATATCTGATTTTATATTAATAGAAATATATTTTCTTGTCCAATAATGTGTGTTTCAATGAATATTTTATCCATGGATGATTCTAAATTCTTTTATGTTATTGATTATATATGCTAGAGTAGAGCTAACACAATTATATATAGTATGCTTGTCTTGTTTATTGAATGTTGAGGAAGCAATTTATCAATTCAAGCTGAAGTTGGAAAGCTCAACGGGGATCTACATCAATAATCTGTAATAAGGTACGAATCGAGATCCTTTGGTGTTAGTTGTTTGGTTTCTCTTGCATATAGGAAATGATTGATTTTTGGAGTTAAGCTATTTGTTGTGGTACCCCAAGCCATAGGAATTTCTCTCTGTAACAGCCATCATATGACCCCTCTGACCTCACACATTAGGGGGCATCTGTTATAGCTGATTTTACCACACATGGTGAATCACACTTTTATGGCCTTCCTTGTCCCTCTACAGACTCCTTAGACCCCATGGACCATTTTTGTACCTTTGATGTTTCCAATATCATCCCTAAAAACATGCAATAATTTCCATACGTGACTTTTAATCCCTTTCTCGTGTATATATGCGGGTTTGGCCCTTAAAACCGCGTACGTCGGGATGTGTGCAAAAGGCCAAATGATTTTGGAGTTTTCCTTGATGTGGATCCGAGTCACTTGTCTCTTGACCTTCCATATGCCTTGAGATCGCTCAGATTCGACCTTGCATTACCCCATTGAAGAGATATATATGGAATCCTTTGGATACATTGAAGAGTAGGAATTGAAGAGCAAGAAAACTATAGTCCATTGTTACCAGAGCTTATACTTGAGTTTTCATCCCTTTGTCCCTTGGAGCACTTTGTGTTCTTCCCAAGCTTTCCTTTTGCTTGTGAGCTTGCTATCGAGAGATGGAGGATTGAAGTGGTGGAGGCCCAAGTGGGGGACTTAGTTTCTTCGATTCGCAGACGTGCCAACAAAGGTTGTCACTATTGTAATCTCTGTTTTATATCAATAGAAATATCTTTTCCTGTCCAATAATGTGTATTTAAATGAGTATTTGATCCATGGATGCTTTTAAATGATTATATGTTATTGATTGTATATTCTAGAGTAGGTCTAACACAATTATAAATAGCATTCTTGTCTTGTTTGCTGAGTGTTGAGATAGCAATTTATCAATACAAGCTAGAGTTGGAAAGCTCAACGGGGATCTACATCAACTGTCTAGAATAAGGTACGAATAGGAAATGATTGATTTTTGGAATCAAGCTATCTGTTGTGGTACCCCAAGCCATAGTAATTTATCTCTGTAACAAAGTGTAATAACCATGGACATATGGCAAGGTATTTTAAGCTGAAGAATCCTACAAGAAATACTGTTGCAATCAAATCTCATAACACCAAACAAGAAAGATATTGGAGATAAAATGAAGAAAATGAAACTTCCATGATTTCCTTATGTGCAACCGAAAGCCAAAACTTATGGCACTTGGAAAGTGTTTTTGCAAAACATATGACTGGTGACCCAAGTAAATTCATAACACTAAAAGATAATAAGGGAAAATTCACTTTTGGATATAGCCCGTCCTCCAAAATAATCAGCAAAGGAACAACTGTTGTCAATAGCAGGGTCAAAGCAGAAAATGTTTTGCTAGTTGAAAACCTCAAGCCTAATATTCTCAGTGTAAGTCAAACATGCGACCAAGGACACATTTGCATCTTTGACTCAGAAAAATGTGAAATCAAGAATAAGAATTCAAGAAAGGTAGTTGGAATTGCTATGAGAAATACAAACAATGTATTCATATTGGAAAATGAAAACAAAGGTTACTTAAGTATGGTAGATGAAAGTTGGTTATGGCATAGAAGGTTGGGACATTTAAGTTTTGACAATCTTGCCAAAATAAGCACGAGGGAAGCCGTAAGAGATCTACATAAAATTGTAGTTCCTCTAAACTCTATGTGCAGACATTGTCAACATGGGAAACAAACTAGATTCAGTTTTAAAATAAAAGAACATATGACCTCACACCCTTTGGAAATAATACACAGATATTTGTGGACCAACTAGAACTAAAATCCTGTTGGAGAAATCATAAGCCTTTGAAAAATTTAAAATCTTCAAGGCAATGGCTGAAAATGATTATGGCATGAAAATAAAGTGTCTTAGATCAGATAATGGGGGATAATTTACCTCAAATGAATTCAATAAGTTCTGTGAAGGTCATGGGATTAAGAGGCAATTTTTAGTTGCAAAAAATCCTCAGCGGAATGGATTCGTTGAAAGGAAAAACATAACAGTCCAAGAAGTTGCTAGAACTCTTCTCAATGAAGCAAAATTGTCAAACTCATTTTGGAGAGAATCTGTATACACAGTTGTCTACACACTCAATAGAGGACAACTCAGAGTGAATAAGGATAAGACCTCTTATGAATTGTGGTATGGAAGACCAGTATCAGTCAAATATTTTAGAGTGTTTGGAAGTAACTGTTACATTAAAAGAAATGAGGATGACCTTGGAAAGTTCGACTCTTGGACCGACGATGGAATATTTTTAGGATACTCATCCACCAAAAAGGCATATAGGTGTTACAATAAAAGGTTACATAAAATTGTAGAAAGTTGTGATGTGAAATTAGATGATATAAAACCAAGGAAAAAGCAAAAACTGGACAATGTTGAAAATACATGTGTTGATGAAATAAAAGATTTGCAAAATGACGAGAGCATTCATAACAAAGAAGAATACAGAGAGATGGAAGAGACATAGGAAGATGATGAAGAATCCCCAAGACATGACACTAAAAATCCTTCTAGAAGGGTACAAAAGGATCATCTGGAGTCACAGATAATGGGTGATAAATATGCTGGAGTCAAAACAAGAAGACAACTACCAAATGTGGAACAAGCCCTACTATCAATAGTAGAACCCAATAATTTTACAAAATCCAACAAAAGTGATGAATGGGTCAAATCCATGAATGAAGAACTAGATCAGACTGAGAAAAATGAGACCTGGGAACTTGTCCCAAGACCCGAAGATAAGAACATTGTAGGAACCAAATGGATTTTCAAAAACAAGTTCAATCAAGATGGTCAAGTAATAAGGAAAAAATCAAGACTGGTCTATAAGGGGTATGCCCAAGTGGAAGGTATTGATTTTGAAGAAACTTATGCTCTTGTAGCTCGAATTGAAGCAATCAGAATGTTTTTAGAACTGTCATGCCATAAAAATTTTAAAGTATGTCAAATGGATGTCAAGTCTGCATTCCTTAATGGAAAACTAGAAGAAGAAGTTTATATTCAACAACCTGAAGGGTTTCTCTTGTCTAAAAACAAAGGTTATGTTTGTAAACTGAAAAAGGAACTCTATGGTCCCAAACAAGCTCCAAGAGCATCGTTTTCAAGACTAGATAGTTACTTGAAACAACAAGGTTTTAAAAGAGGAGTCACTGAAAGTAATCTTTATCTAAAAATCAAAGATAAAAATATGATCATTGTTGTTGTATATGTGGATGATATCACTTTTGGAAGAAATATTCAAATCCTAAGTCTAGACTTTGCCTCTGAAATAAAGAAATAATTCGAAATGTCAATGTTAAGAGAATTGACATTCTTCTTGGGATTGCAAGTCTACCAAACATATGGAGTAATTTCATCTCTCAAAATAAGTACATCAAAGATATGTTTAAAAATTTTAAAATGGAATATTCCAAACCTGTTGGTACTCCTATGATCATTGGTTGCAAGTTAAGTAAGGATGATAAATCTCTGGAATTAGATCATACCATGTTTAGATCCATGATTGGCAGTCTGTTATATGTGACAACCACAAGAGCAGATGTGATGCAAGATATTGGATTAGTGGCTAGATTCCAGTCAACTCCCAAAGAAACACATGTAACGGTAGTAAAAAGGATTTTCAAATATCTAAAAGGTACTATGGAGTATGGTTTATGGTATCCGAAAGCACAATACTTTACCCTGAAGGAGTTTACTGATGCAGATTGGGTAGGAAGTGTTGACGATCGAAAAAGTACTTGTGTAGCAACCATTTTTTTGGGAAATTGTTTAGTGGCATGGTCAAGTAAAAACAATCCTCCATTTCACTCTCTACAACAAAAACATAATATATTGCTGCCGCCTGATGTTGCACTTAGGTCATTTTGATGAGACAAACCCTAGAATATCTACTTGTAAAATATGAACATCCAATAGTGATCAATTGTGATAACACTAGTGCTATAAATATGTCTAAAAATCCTATCATGCATTCTAAGACAAAACATATGCCAATCAAGTATCACTATCTAAGAGAATAGGTATCTCAAAAGGATGTCAAATTAGAATACATTGACATAAAATAACAGATTGCTGACATTTTCACCAAACCACTACCTAAAAAATCCTTTGAGCATCTTAGAAATAAAATGGGAGTAATTCCGTTACAAAAGTAGTAAGAGGAGAAAGCTCAATCTACGGGGCAGAAATGCTGACAGGGGGAGCTGTCACACATAAAGTTTCCTTTTTCATTGTTGTTAAAGGGGGAGAATGGTTAGAGGTTGTCATCAATGCCAAAGGGGGAGATTGTTGAGTATATATTTGTCATTGATGTCAAAGGTTTCATGAATGACAAAGGAATAACCATTGGATATGATGGCAGGACAAACAACATGGACATGGACATGAAACATATGAGATAAATGAGATGGAGATGGATGATAAGACACCATGAATGACTAATCTGAAGAATTCCAAGATAGTGTCGACAGTATGATGTAAACAAGGGTTAATGAAACAAAGAACAGAGGATGAATGGAAATAGAGATGCAGTATGAATGACAAAACTGTTAGAAATAGTTGCAGAGGATTTCTGCAAAAAAATCCTGCATATCCACATAGTCATAATGAGATCTGAATTTGATTTGAAATCGATGGTTAGGAAGCATCCCACATGAGATGCAATGGCTGAGGATCAATTCCGCAAAATATAGGTGGGAGGATGAACTTCCGCAAAAAGGTCAAGATCAGATGGCTAAGATTAGTTTCGCCAAAAGAGATCGACAGAGCGGAAGAAAAAGGCAGAAAGGGAATTGTGGAAAGTTGAGATACAAATTTGGGAAATGTTACATCCCACATCCCGCATCCCACAATCTGGAGAGATCAGATGACTAAAGTTAGTTTCGATAAAAGATATCAATGGTTCGGAAAAAGAAGTAGGAAAGGGAATTGCGAAAAGTCGAGATACGAATTTGGGAAATGTTACATCCCGCATCCTGCAATTTGAAGAGATTGGATGCTACATCTAATTATCATGATGATGAAGACAATGGTGATCAACATGATCATGATGATGGTGATGATGATGGTGATGATGATGATGTTGATGGTGATGATGATGATGATGATGGTGATGATCATGATGATGAATACGATGAAGATCAACATGATGATGATGATGATGACAATGAAAATGATGAAGACGACGATGATGAAGATGATGGTGATCAACATGATGAAGATTATGGTGATGATGGTGATGGTGATGATGATGATGATGATGATGATGATGATTATCATCATCATCATCATGATGAACATGATCATGGTGATGATGGTGATGATGATGATGGTGATGATGATCATGATCATGATGATGAATATGACGATGATGAACAAGATGATGATGATGCTGACAACGATGATGATGATGAGGGTCATGATGATGAAGACGACGATGATGGTGATGATGATGAAGATACTGGTGATGATGGTGATGATGATCATGGTGATGATGGTGATCATGATGATGAAGACAATGATGATCAACATAATCACGATGGTGATGATGATGATGATGAACTTAATGGTGATGAAGACGATGATGCTGAACATCATGATAATGACGATGAGGATGGAGATGATCATGACGGTG
Source organism: Pseudotsuga menziesii (assembly GCA_001517045.1). Lineage (NCBI taxonomy): Eukaryota > Viridiplantae > Streptophyta > Pinopsida > Pinales > Pinaceae > Pseudotsuga > Pseudotsuga menziesii. The sequence goes on from LPNX010332726.1 coordinate 284,987, forward strand.
ATGATGAATATGATGATGATCAAGAAGATGATGATGACGAGGGTCATGATGATGAAAACGATGATGATGAAGATGATGATGATGGTGGTGATGATGAACATGTTGTTGAGGATGGTGATGATGGTGATGATGATCATAGTGATGATCATGGTGATGATGGTGATCATGATGATGATGGTGATGATGGTGATCATGATGATGAAGACAATGATGATCAACATGATCATGATGGTGATGTGGATGGTGATGATGATGATGATGAACATAATGGTGATGAAGATGATGATGCTGGACACATGATAATGATGATGAGGATGGATATGATCATGATGGTGATGATGAATATGATGATGATCAATAAGATGATGATGATGATGAAAATGGTGATGATGATGAGGGTCATGATGATGAAGACGATGATGATGGTGATGATGATGAAGATGATGGTGATGATGGTCATGGTGATGATGATGGTGATCATGATGATGAAGACAATCATGATCACCATGATGATGATGGTGATGTGGACGACGACGACGACGATGATGACGACGACGATGACGACGATATGATGATGATGATGATGATGATGATGATGATGATGATGTTGATGATGATGATGATGATTATGATGTTGATGATGATGATGATAATGATGATGATGATGATGATGATGATGATGACAATGATGATGACGCCGATGATGATGAAGATGATGATGATGGTGATGATGGTGATGAAGATGATGATGACAATGAGGACGACGATGATGAAGATGATGATAATGACAAGTGTGATCATTATGATTATGATGATTATGATGATGATGGCACCTGATTATGATTATGATGATTATGATGATGATGATGATAATGATGATGATCATGATGGCACTCTTGATGATGATGATGATGATGATGATGATGATGATGATGATGATGATGATGATGATGATGATGTTGGTGTTGACGACGACGATGATGATGATCAAAATGATGATGATGATGAAGATGATGATGTTAGTAACTCTTTTAAAAAATAAGATAAAATAATAGGTTTAATTAAATATATTTAACTTTCAATATATTTCATCGTCTTCTTCATCCATGTCATCTTCTTCTTCACCCAAGTCATCATCCGTATCATCAGATCTAGAGTCAACATTGTAAGGATTGGCCATATCATCATCATCATCTAAGTCAGTTACGCTCATAATGTCATTGCCGATATAATCTTCATGGGAATTGTCTTCTACATCATCTGATTCAACTATTTCTTGGACATCTTATGCTGGATCATCATCATCACCTAACTCATGGTTATCACGCTCTTCATCATCATCTTCTTTTTCCATAGAACCCTCTTCATTACCATCGTCTAGGTTATACTTTATTGACCTTCCCCTTCGATTGTGTCTCACAAAAAATTACCAACCCGCTTTACCTGGAACCTCCGAGTAAAATACCTATTCACATTGGCTTGGAAGAACATAGGGCTCCGTTCCTAGCTCAAACAACCTTGTATTTACCATGGTAAATCCATTATCATGTTCAATAATAGTTCTATTGGGATCATGTTGATTCAATCGTAACCTGCACCATTTGAAAACAGATAGAACTACCTTGAAGGATTTAAAGTCACACTGTAGAATATATTCCAAATACCCATAGTATCAATTTTCTGAGAGTTATGGATGTCTATCACTTCTAGATTAAACATTGGTCACCTAAAATACTGCAGATATCCCACAATATGCTGTTTTCTTTGTTTCATCCAATTTTTTGATGCGATATCTACAACCATTGCATACCATAGCCTTATGGTGTTTTACCTGCAACAAGCAATACATGAAAAGATTACACAACAATTCAATAGTTATGCAGCAATACATGGAAACTAACAACATGTACGTCAAAATGTAATTTGTAAAATAAAAGATTTAGAGATATTTTTTAATATGCTTGCCATTTTATCTTTTAAACCATATGCTAAGTCGATTTCCCTTTTTGTAATATTTATATCTCCATTGCGATGTGCTGCTTTTACTAATGAAGGCACACCTTCCCATGATATTCCATGACCTGATTGTTCACATCGTTCAATCCATACCTTCATCCATTCAATATTTTTTGTGATGTATAAATGAATTGCATCCCATTCTCGACCAACTTCTTGATGACAATAATCATTAAAATGAAAGACAGGTGTCAATTACCTGAACAAAGTATATTCTCTTAATTGATGCAATAACTAGAAAATGCAATTAGAATATGAACGATATAATAAACATCCACTAGATAATAATTACCTTTCACCTTTCTCGATATACCTTTCCTCTTCAGTTTCTCCCCTTCAAATTTGTTATTGGAGTCCTGATCACAAATGCAACGTAAATTGAGCTTTGACGCTAAAACAGAAGATATTCACGAACATACAACATGTTTTGGTATACCGTATATCGTTCTATCATAGAGCCCTCATCATGTGCTCATTGTCTCATCAAACCCTTCATAAATTTCAAGTGCCTCTCAACCATCCACATGGACCTTGACTGCACAGGTTCACACAACTCAATCTCCTCAACTTGGTGTATGAGGTAGTGTTCCTGTGCATTGAAAAATGCCAAAGGTAGATGCGTCTGCATTTCACACATGAGACGAGGAATTTCTCTCCTCCAATACTTTATATCTTCTTTATGGATTTCTTTAGATGTTAACCATATACAAGTGACACAAACCAATAACAATATTTAACAAAAAAAACATTAAATTACATATCATGAAATAGTGCACAAAAAACAAATATAAATTATATGGAGAATTAAAAAAACACTAAGCACATGCAACTAATCACTAGTTACCTCATTCATTTACGAAGATTATATATAGCTTATTTGACATTGTTGTCAAAGTTGTCCGGGAGAGAGAGAGGTAGAACATACTGTATCAATATACAAATCACGCCATTTATTAAACAAAGAGTATACAAACAAGAAAGAAAATATATGCAATAAAATTAAAAAAATATATATTATATGGACATAACAATAATAATTACCTTGATGAAGACGTGCTAATCATGTGTTTTGACCCCCACAAAATCACCTATTTTTGTTATGATATTCTTCAAGTTCGCACAACATCCAGTGGGAAATTTAATTTTCCACATTTATTCTTTGACAACATTGCTTTGCTTCTTCGTAAACATCCATGGAATTGAGTTTATATTAACTTGGTCTCCATTGCTATGAAATTGGATGACGTTTTTCATTGCATGCTTTCTTTCTTGAATGTCTTTGCAAGCTTTCACAATTTTATCTTTCTCCCTCCTTAGCTCCAGTAGTCACCATAATGTTTCAGTCACATTCTTTCCAATATGCATTGTATCAAACAAATGAGAAATTTGTAGGTGCTCATAGTAGGGCAACCTGCTGAATTGTATAGGATAACTTTTCATTCCTCGTGGAAGCCCATTAATGCCTTCATGATCACGATGGATATCATGAATATTAGTTTATAAATAAATTACATCATAAATCAAATATGGCCACTATAGTAAACAAATCACAATAAAAATTATGATACATAACAATTCATATACGATGATCCATACGTACCATGATGACAATTTCTATTGTATTGCATCTTCCAAAGGTGAGGTGTCATTCTTTGTGGTTTTAATGCAATCTCTTGCTTCTCATTGAAAAGATTTTTTTCTATTGTTCTATACATGTGATTCTTAGAGAGGAAATTCCGATACTCATCAAACACCTCCTTTCTTTAGCTTTTTGAGCGACGATATTTTATCTTAGGACCACAAACGGGACATGCAAATTTACCCTTTGTCTGAAGACCTACAATATATAGATATGGAATATCTATGTCAATTATAATTATATATAAAATATATTAACTACTTCATATAATTAAATGCAATTAAACTGGAACTTAAAAATACAAACCACAAAATTGGGTTAACCCATGGGCATCGTGTATTGTCCATACAACCATTGCATGGAATTGAAATTGCCTTTGTCATATTGGTCTAGATATGTCATACATAGTGATTCCATTCCATAACTTCAGTAGCTCATCTATAAGAGGTTCGATATATACATTCATATCTTTGACTTGGAACTTACTTTATTGATTTGAAGTACACATAAAATATATCATTATGAGAACCATTAAGATATATAAACCATGCACAAGAGTAAAATACAAAAATATACAAATTAAATTAGGAAACATAATACAACAAATAATATGCCACAACTACATTAGAAATAAAATAGTTGTAGACACAAAATACCTGGAATAATCATCAACAACATTATGTGCTCCCTCTTTATTGACAACCATGGAGGAATGTTATTGTTGAAAACAAAAATAGGCCATACTATGTAAATGGATTTCATCTGTGAAAATGGATTAACACCATCTGCTGCCAAAGAAATCCTACGATTACATGGTTCTTCTTTAAAGTGAGTCCACTTTTCCTCTATATATCTAAAAGCAGAACCATCCACAGGCATTTGAATAACATCATCTTGACTTCTGTTCCTCGCATGGTAATCCATAAATTGAGCTATGTTTTTACACTTGAATAGTGGTTGCAAACGTGGAATGATGGGAATATAACTAAGAACCTTGTGAGACACATTTTTTGTTACTTGATCTGTTTGATATCTACTTATATGACATTTTGGACATTCTATTGCAAATTCATGCTGATTATAATATATAACATGGTCATTGGGGCATGCATGAATTGCTTCATAATGCATTCCAATCTCTTTCATGATGGAAGCTAAATCTCGATATGCGCGAGGTAAAATATTTGATGGTTGTAACAAAAATTCATCTATCAAACTACATAAAAAAAATTATAGTTAATGTAATAAATAAATAATATTAATGAAACACACTTCATCCGTATGATGATCAATAATGAATTAACAATACAATTACTATAGGAATAAAAATAAAATTTATCACGTTCTTATATATGTGATGGATTATTTTACATACCTTAGCATCCGTGTGATTGATATGTTTGAAAGACCATTCATAACCTTTAAGTTCATTATCAACAATACAACATAGAGAATATTTGTTTTGGAGCCTTCATAAAGGGGTTCATATGCCTTATCAAGAAGAGGTATATCGTTTTCATTATCAAAGTCATCACTATTTTCATTATCATCATCATCGTCATCATCCATTCTAACATTAAACGAATCATGGATCAATGTATTTGTACCATCATCTTCAACTACATTATCAGTATGATCATCTTGTTCAATATGATCATTCACTTGTTCTCCATTAAACATAGACGATCCATGATCCTGATACGGAACTTGTTCTGAAAGCACTTCCTCTAGACGATATGTCGTAGGGTGTTTTTCCTTTATAAATACATGGAAACATCAATATATATACATTAATATAGGTTATTAAAATAATACATACATTTACCAAAGCAAAGAATATAAAAAAACTTTATAATTCTAAACCTACAAATGGACGATATTCATTCCCCCCCTCAGCGTGTCCATGTTCCCTGCAATTTTTTGTGGCTGTTGAGATCAATATTCTTCTCCTCTTAAAT
>LPNX010332726.1:311675-376105 GCA_001517045.1 Pseudotsuga menziesii
AATTCTTTGGACTTTTCCACCAATGATTATTCCAAACTTTGGCATTTTCTTCAATAATTCAACCACATCAATCTTTTAGCTCGTTTGATGAATAAAGTGTAAATTTTTTAATTATTCTAAATGTTTTTTATGTTGATGGTGATGATGAATGATGATGATGATGATGAAGGTGATGATGATGATGATGATGATGTTCATGATGTTGATGATGATGATGATGATGATGATGATGATGAGGATGATGATGATGAGGATGATGATGATGTTCATGATGTTCATGATGATGATGATGATGATGAGGATGATGATGATGATGATGACGATGATGAAGGTGATGAGGATGATGATAATGATGAGGATGATGTTGATGGTGATGAGGATGATGAGGATGCTCATGATGTTCATGATGTTGATGATGAGGATGATGATGATGATGTTGATGGTGATGATGATGAGGATGATGATGATGATGATGTTCACGATGTTGATGGGCATGATGACTGATGATGATGAGGATGATGAGGATGATGACGATGATGAGGATGATGTTGATGGTGATGAGGATGATGAGGATGTTCATGATGTTCATGATGTTGATGATGAGGATGATGATGATGATGTTGATGGTGATGATGATGAGGATGATGATGATGATGGTCATGATGTTGATGATGAGGATGACGACGATGATGTTGTTGGTGATGATGATGTTCACGATGTTGATGGTGATGATGAATGATGATGAATGATGATGATGATGAGGACGATGATGAAGGTGATGAGGATGATGAGGATGATGATGAGGATGATGTTGATGGTGATGAGGATGATGAGGATGTTCATGATGTTCATGATGATGATGTTCACGATGTTGATGATGAGGATGGTGATGATGATGAGGATGATGATGATGATGATGTTCACGATGTTGATGGGCATGATGACTGATGATGATGAGGATGATGAGGATGATGATGATGATGAGGATGATGTTGATAGTGATGAGGATGATGAGGATGTTCATAATGTTCATGATGTTGATGATGAGGATGATGATGATGATGTTGACGGTGATGATGATGAGGATGATGATGATGATGTTCACGATGTTGATGATGAGGATGATGATGATGATGTTGATGGTGATGATGATGAGGATGATGATGATGATGTTCACGATGTTGATGGTGATGATGAATGATGATGACGATGATGACGATGATGAAGGTGATGAGGATGATGAGGATGATGATGATGATGATGAGGATGATGTTGATGGTGATGAGGATGATGAGGATGTTCATGATGTTCATTATGTTGATGATGATGATGTTCACGATGTTGATGATGAGGATGGTGATGATGATGAGGATGATGATGATGTTCACGATGTTGATGGGCATGATGACTGATGATGATGAGGATGATGAGGATGATGATGATGAGGAGGATGATGTTGATGAGGATGATGTTGATTGTGATGAGGATGATGAGGATGTTCATGATGAGGATGATGATGATGATGTTCACGGTGATGATCATGAGGATGATGATGATGATGTTCACGATGTTGATGGTGATGATGGATGATGATGAATGATGATGATGAGGATGATGATGAGGATGATGATGATGATGTTCATGATGTTGATGGTGATGATGATGATGAGGATGATGATGATGTTCATGATGTTGATGATGAGGACGATGATGAGGAGGATGATGATGATGTTGATGATGTTTATGGTGATGAGGATGAGGATGATGTTCACGATGATGAAGGTGATGATGATGATGTTCATGAAATTGATGGTGCGGATGATGATGATGATGATGAGGATGATGATGATGATGAATGATGATGATGTTCATGATGTTGATAGTGAGGATGATGATGATGATGTTCATGATGTTGATGGTGATGAATGATGATGATGAGGATGATGATGATGAAGGTGATGTTCATGGTGAGGATGATGATGATGTTCATGATGTTGATGGTGATGATGATGATGATGATGTTCATGATGTTGATGGTGATGATGAGGATGATGATGATGATGATGATGTTCATGATGTTGATGTTGATGATGAGGAGAATGATGATGATGATGTTCATGATGTTGATGGTGATGATGTTGATGTTCACAATGTTGATGGTGATGATGATGATGATGATGTTCATGATGTTGATGATGTTGATGATGAGGATGATGATGATGATGTTGATGGTGATGATGATGAGGATGATGATGGTGATGATGAATGATGATGATGATGATGACGATGATGAAGGTGATTAGGATGATGAGGATGATGATGATGATGATGAGGATGATGTTGATGGTGATGAGGATGATGAGGATGTTCATGATGTTGATGATGATGATGTTCACGATGTTGATGGTGATGATGAATGATGATGGATGATGATGATGATGATGTTCACGATGTTGATGGGCATGATGACTGATGATGATGAGGATGATGATGATGATGATGATGATGATGATGTTGATGGTGATGAGGATGAAGAGGATGTTCATGATGTTGATGATGAGGATGATGATGATGATGTTGACGGTGATGATGATGAGGATGGTGATGATGATGTTCACGATGTTGATGGTGAAGATGGATGATGATGAATGATGATGATGAGGATGATGATGAGGATGATGAGGATGATGATGATGATGTTCATGATGTTGATGGTGATGATGATGATGAGGATGATGATGATGTTCATGATGTTGATGGTGATGATGATGATGAGGATGATGATGATGTTCATGATGTTGATGATGAGGATGATGATGAGGATTATGATGATGATGTTGATGATGTTGATGTTGATGAGGATGAGGATGATGATGATAATGTTCACGATGTTGATGGTGATGATGCATGATGATGATGATGATGATGATGTTGATGAGGATGATGATGAGGATGAGCATGATGATGATGATGGTCGTGATGTTGATGGTGATGATGATGATGTCCATGATGTTCATGATGTTGATGATGAGGATGATGATGAGGATGATGATGATGATGATGTTGATGGTGATGATGATGAGGATGACGATGATGATGTTCACGATGTTGATGGTGATGATGAATGATGATGATGATGAGGATGATGATGATGATGATGTTGATGGTGATGATGATGAGGATGACGATGATGATGTTCACGATGTTGATGGTGATGATGAATTATGATGATGATGATCACGATGATGAAGGTGATGATAATGATGATGATGAATGATGATGATGATGAGGATGATGATGATGATGTTCATGATGTTGATGGTGATGATGATGATGAGGATGATGATGATGTTCATGATGTTGATGATGAGGATGATGATGAGGATGATGATGATGATGTTGATGATGTTGATGGTGATGAGGATGAGGATGATGTTCACGATGATGAAGGTGATGATGATGATGTTCATGAAATTGATGGTGCGGATGATGATGATGATGAGGATGATGATGATGATGAAGGTGATGATGATGATGTTCATGAAATTGATGGTGCGGATGATGATGATGATGAGGAGGATGATGATGATGAATGATGATGGTGTTATGATGTTGATAGTGAGGATGATGATGATGATGTTCATGATGTTGATGGGTGATGAATGATGATGATGATGATGATGATGAGGATGATGATGATGAAGGTGATGTTCATGGTGAGGATGATGATGATGTTCATGATGTTGATGGTGATGAGGATGATGATGATGTTCATGATGTTCATGATGTTGATGATGAGGATGATGTTGATGGTGATGATGATGAGGATGAGGATGATGATGATGTTCATGATGTTGATGGTGATGAGGATGATGATGATGTTCATGATGTTCATGATGTTGATGATGAGGATGATGTTGATGGTGATGATGATGAGGATGAGGATGATGATGATGTTCATGATGTTGATGGTGATGATGAATGATGATGAATGATGATGATGATGATGACGATGATGAAGGTGATGATGATGATGATGATGATGAATGATGATGATGATGAGGATGAGGATGAGGATGAGGATGAGGATGATGTTGACAGTGATGATGATGATGATGATGATGATGATGATGATGAAGGTGATGATGATGATGAGGATGATGATGATGATGGTGATGATGATGATGAGGATGATGATGATGTTCATGATGTTCATGATGTTGATGATGAGGATGATGATTAGGATGATGATGATGATGATGATGTTGATGTTGATGGCGATGATGATGAGGATGATGATGATGATGTTCACGATGGTGATGGTGATGATGAATGATGATGAATGATGATGATGACGATGAAGGTGATGATGATGATGATGATGATGAATGATGATGATGTTCATGATGTTGATGGTGATGATGGTGATGATGATGATGATGATGATGATGTTGATGGTGATGATGATGATGATGATGGTGATGATTATGATAAGGATGATGATGATGATGATGTTGATGATGTTGATGATGATGTTGATGATGTTGATGATGATGAACATGGCGATGTTGATGATGATGATCAATGATCATGGTGATGATGATGATGATGATGAAGATGAATATGAAGATAATGATGATGATGATGATCATGTTGATGTTGATGATGATGATGATGATGATGACAATGGTGATGATGATGAAGATGATGAGGACGGTGATGATGATGATGATGTTGATGACAACGATGGTGATGATGATGTTCATGATGTTGATGGTGATGATGATGATCATGTTGATGATGATGAAGTTGAAGATGATGGCGATGATGGCGGTGATGATGATGATCATGTTGATGATGATGATGATAATGATGATGATGAAGGTGATGATGATGATGGGGATGATGATGATGATGTTCATGATGTTGACGGTGAGGATGAGGATGAGGATGAGGATGAGGATGTTCATGATGTTGTTGGAGATGATGATGATGAGGATGATGATGATGATGATGATGATGATGAAGGTGATGATGATGAGGATGATGATGATGATGTTCATTATGTTGATGGTGATGATGATTATGAGGATGATGATGATGAATGATGATGATGTTGATAATGATGTTGATGATGATGATGATGATGATGTTCATCATGTTGATGGTGATGATGATGAGGATGATGATGAGGATGATGATGACGATGTTCATGATGTTGATGGTGATGATGATGATGATGATGATGATGAAGATGATGGTGATGATGATGATGATGATGATGATGATGATGATGATGATGTTCATGATGTTGATGGTGATGATTATGATAAGGATGATGAAGGTGATGATGATGGTGATGATGATGACAATGACGACGATGGTGATAATGTTGTTGTTGTTGATGATGACGATGGCAATGGTGATGATGATGATGATGACGATGGTGATGATGAAGGTGATGATGGTGAAGATGATGATGATGAAGATGGACATGATGACGATGATAATGATGATCATGGCGATGTTGATGATGATAATGATGGTGATGGTGATGTTGATGATGAGGAAGGTGATGATGATGAGGATGATGATGATGATGATGATGACAACGATGGTGATGACGACGATGTTCATGATGATGATGACAACGATGGTGATGATGATGTTCATGATGTTGATGGTGATGATGATGATCATGTTGATGATGATGATGATGATGATGGTGATGATGAAGCTGATGATGAGGATGAGGATGAGGATGATGATAATGATGATGGATGTAATGATGATGGCGATGGTGATGATGATGATGATGATGATGAGGAAGGTGATGATGATGATGATGACGAAGATGAATATGAAGGTAATGAAGATGATGATCATGTTGATGATGATGATGAAGATGATGAGGAAGGTGATGATGATGATGATGTTGATGATGACGATGGTGATGATGATGTTCATGATGTTGATGGTGATGATGATGTTCATGATGTTGATGATCATGAAGTTGAAGATGATGATCATGTTAATGATGATGATGATGATGAAGTTGAAGATGATGAAGAAGATGAAAATGATGATGAATGCTATTTTTGGTTTTACATAACGCGCACGTGATTGGTATGCACATAACGCGCTCGCGTTTTGTTTCTATATAATGCGCACGTGTTTTGTTTAGTTAAATCGCGCTCGCGCATTGTTTAAATTCAAAAATTTATTCCCTCCAAATGATAAGGCCAAGCCTCCACCCATTCTTTCATGGAATTCCTATGCCTATGTGTCTGCTTTGTACTTTGCTTTGGATTCAACATGTCTGTGCCTTGGAGTATGATAAACCATGGCAGATTCAGCATTATATCCATATTTTCAATATGCTCGTGTTTAGCAGTTCATCTGATTATGCTGCACACCTCCATTTTTTATGAGATTTTAGAAACAGATATGTTTTTTTTTACAGATTATAAATAGGTAAATTTTAACAAGAATACATAATTTTTTCTATTTTTTTCTTATTTATCTTCTGTCATCACTGCTCAACTCAAAAAACACACTGGTAGTGTTTCGTCCATATCTCTTTCGTTTCTCAACCATTTAAAAAAAAATTATATGGTGCACTAAAGAACACCAACCTATACATGCTATAAAAAACCCATTTCCAAATAATTGCATTAAGACAATCAAATACTACACCCACAATTGACGTACCGTTTTCGAGGTTTGATCTCTTAGATAATTAAAAAAAAAATTAAATTTTTTTATTATTATTGGAAAAATAGTCATGCACTAGTCCTATATGTTCTCTATACGCATACTGGTTTTCATAAGTTTATTCCATCATTTAGACACTCAGATGCTGCACCCACAAAAACATATACCTTATAATTTGTCCAAAAAATAAAAAGTGCCCGTTAAAATTTATCTAACTTTAGATAGTTAACAACATTTTCAATAGAAAAAAAAATATATATTTGGAAAGGTCATTCAATTTCCTACATTTCTTGTTTTTTACTGATCGCAAGATTCATTGTGTAAGTGTCTCAAAATATCCATGCAAGTTGATGGATGCCTGTTTTTTCAGTTTTGTATTGCATCTAACGTGCCAAAAGAGACCCTCAACTTCTTGCACACACCTGGTCATGATCATCAAACTTTCCATCTTGCTTAACCTTATCACCATCACCATGTGGAGAACATCCTGCAATGAACAATAAAAATGCATGATATAACAAAATATTGGAGCACAGAAGAGATTTTATTGATCGTGGGCCACTTCGAGGGGGCAACCTCCTTTGAGCAAGCTCAATAAAAAATAACTCTTCGATGCCTTCATTAGCCTCAACACATACTTATATACTAAGTCTAATCTAAACAACTATTACTCCACATGAATGTGGGATAATGCAACCTATTAACTAGACGACTTAACAACTATTACTTACTCCCCATTAATGTGGGATAATACATCATACTAATCGGACGACTTACAAAGCATATGCGTCTGACAAAATATACCGACAAAATAAAGAGGGGAGTTGACACAAGTTCTTAACACACAATCATCATCTTCTTCTTCTCCTATATTTGAAGTAGGCTCAACATAGTTTGGATCATCATGTTTGGGGTCATCAACTATTGTGATCTGAAAAACAATTCAAGATTAGATGTTATAATTAATTTCACACCACAATGCATATTTCTATTATAGTTCTAGTATGAAACTATAGCATAGTGTAATAAAATATAATACAATTGCAGTTAATACATGTGCGTGCACTAATATGGCTACAAAAGAAAGTGCAAAAATAGAACTAAATGACAATTTTATTAAAATATATAAACAAATTAACTAGTTTAAGTATGAAATGCCAATAACAATATTGATCTTCTCATTAGTTTTATTATTTTAAGACGTATACAATGTACATATCATTTAATCATTTATAATTTCAAAATTTGAGCATAGGTAAAGTATTTTCTACCATACAAGTGAAAGTATTAATGTTATCAAACATTCAGTAAATCCACAACAAGTTTGAATGTAAAATACAGGTGGGATATTACGAACCTCTAAGCATGGAGGTTGTCATGTTATTTATCTAGTGCATCCTTAGAAAGTTTATAATGTAGAACAACAGAAATGTAGGTTTATCTTAGATTAGATTTCACTATAAATAAGATTAAAGCCACATGCATAAATAAGATAAGATAAGCTAATATTATTTTTTTGATGGTGAGATAGATTGTTATCCAACCTTTTGTCGAGCTCATTTGAGCTAGATTCAATTTATTTCTATTATCCAAAGAAAAGGACATGAAAAAGTTCAATTGCTACCACCAATATATAGGTATGTTTATGTTGTACTACTTAAGTGGCTTCTTCATATGAATTCTATGACAATTATAACAGAGATGATAAATTCCATCTCTTGTAGATATTGGATTGGTTAATAATAAAATGCTAAAAACAATGTGTTGATGCTCAACATTGACATGTTCTGTAGCATCAGAACGTGATGCCGGGGGAGAACGAGTTAAACTGTTTGCTAGACCATTGCATTAGTGCCACTATGTCGAGCTTGATGTGCTTTCCATGTCTTTATTATGCTTCACCATTTTGATGTCATATGACCCCTTCAACAAATTCACTTTAAGTTACATCTTCACATTGCCGTGTCATGGTCAAGTCAATCTATGGGGATTTGTCACCTTTTCATATGGGCATCGTCATGTCAGGTGGTTAGTGTTGTCATATTCAAGTTTCCATGCTGATTGTGCTCATACTTTGTTTGGAAAAATCTAATTATGTTTTACCCTTTTGGCGATGAGTTAAAGTTTCGACAAGCTAGAGTTTTTTGAGTTCATGCATTAATTTCATGTCATCCATTATATTTTTGAATGTTTCCATCCATCAGGGTTATTGATATCTCTAAACTCTAAAAATAAAAAATATTTTATGATCTACTCCTTACTTACTCCTTACTTTTGAAAGCGTCAATATCCTCCTTTGAAAAATGAAAGAAGTTATCTTCCTTTTGTATTTTTCCATTTTTATAATTATCTTTCCATTGTAAGTAAAATTCCTTTTTCCCATCCACTCCATAGATTTCTTTTATCCCTAACTTATATTCCTTTTATCTAATCTCTCATACATTACATTTTCCCTAAAAACATATTCTTAAAAAAAAATCATTTATCCTTCCCCATATCGCATCATTACATTTTTTTTATTATCCCTATTTAAGCCCCCAAGCTACTTTAAAAAATCCTCACAAAGCTCATTGCCCCCATTTCCTTTTCATTTTATTATATATATTTGCGCTAATCCCATTTCTTATCCTACGTCCATCATCCATGAAACAAAGGTGAACAAAAAAGCTCTATGATTTCTTACCTTTTTAGGAGACAAAACATTTATTTATTCCATAATTCAAGAAGAAAAAGTTTTCTCCCTATGATTTGTCACCTTTTTAGGAGACAACATTTATTGATTTCCATAACTCATGACTCTTTTAGGAGACAAAACATTTATGGTTCTTTATAATTTTTTCTTCTCTAAAATTCATATTGTTTTTTATCTTTTAAGCATAAAGAGAAAATTTCTTTTCCCTACACTTTACAGTCTTGTACAGAAGAGATGTGTAACTCTTTCCATGCTCATCCTAGAGTTAGTGCTCATCCTAAAGTTAAACATGTACTTTATAAAAAATAATAAAATGTTATTAAAAATAACATGTGTACTTAAATTAAATTTAAATTATTTAAAATTAAACATATATAAAGAAACATAAATTAGATAAATTAAAATCATTTACATTGCATTACACATATTCTCAACATTTCCACTCTAAACTTCAGAAATTTGATCCTTAAATCCCCCTCTCTATACTAATTATATTAAAAGTGAATCTGTTGATGTAATGCTGTGTTACTATTAATGTTTACAAGGACTATTCTCTTTTATCTCGCCACGATAATTCATGAGTCTTGATAAAGCATTTCAAGAGGCCTGATTCTTATATGTTATGTTTTACTGGGCTTGGTAATTCTGCATCACTCAACAAAGAAATGACAAAATAGAACGCCACCAGGAAATAATGGACTGAAAAGAAAAGCCACACCACAGTGAGACCGTTTGAACCAAGCTGCAGAAGATTCACACACGTTAGTGGTAGCAGAAACGCATAAATGGAATCTAGTAGAACGACGAGCATCAAGGAATAATAATAGAAAACATGCAGAATGCATTAGATCACGCTTGAGGATAACACTCAGGCAGAGCACAGAGCCACTCCATAGGCAAGCTTAAAATAATTATTACATTACACCGAAAGCCTTTGAGAAAGCAGAAAATGCAGGTAACAACTGCTGCAATTAAACTGGCAAAACCAGTCATTGACCGAAAAAATATCCACCACCCGGTCATGAACATTAGACACGCACAGTAGCCACGAGGAGAGAGAGATGTTATGTAATGTGGCAGAATGGATCATTCCGCATAGAGAATCAACGCATAAGTTTAGTAAGCCGAACGTTGGGCGACGGAGAGAAGGATCTCCACCCGAGAAATACACTACGCAAACCTTAACCCTACGGATCTGGCATTGGCCTTTATTCTTTTGATCACCACAACGCTGTTTAGAAAGTAGATGTATGCACACCCTGCAAGAGCATGGGATACGAACTCTATGTAATGCCAATCACGTATATTGATCTTGGATGGTTATGAAGGTTTCCCGTATTCGATACATCCTTATTCGATACAAGTGAATAAACATCATCTCTTGAAGTAGAGTTTAAGGACATGCGAGAGCGCTATCTTCAAATGATCCTTCAGATTACAGAGGTTGGAGCATGATGCTAAGTAGTTAGTAATGACAGTAAAGAGTTTTAAAATGGATAGAATGAGCATAGCATCCCAACTGTATGGGAATGCACACGGGGTTTATTTTTTATCACAGTCGAAACAAGCATATGGATGGCCCTACAATCCTCGAAGCCTCAGGTCTTTAAAGAAGAGGACACAGATTTAATGGCAAGGATGAGTTTGTTTTGGTCGTCACAATAACTCTGGCTCATATTGTTTATTTACATATTACAATCTTCATGAGAGTGAGAGTCAGGAAAACTTCACACTGTAGGGTTGATTAAATTTGATCAAAACAAACTCAAAATAATCTCGTGACTCCATGAGCCCCAAGACACAAACCTTTCAAGTTATGGAGATTTAAGAAGGTAGACGTCGGTTACTTGCGGTCCACGTTCTCCCTCATTTGGATGCATACCCAGAAAACTGAACACCACGACATGCATGAATGTTCAGCTTCTGGAAGTTATGGGAGTCCTTTCACATTCCCAAACAACAGGAAAGCGTTTCAACTATTTCTGGGGTGTCTTTAAAAACAAAGCAAGGCAGGCATCTCAGAATATCGAAGAAGGGAAAAGGCATTGAAAGTATCCATAGTTTTTTTTCAGTTCCTTCTCATATTCAGTTTTCCAAAATCCTAATAAGTATAAGTAGCGATGGAAGGTAAGACTATATCTAGGTCTATCTAGGTCCATATATTTGGGTGTATTTGGGTGAGGGTGAAGAAGAAGGAGAGTGTCCTTCATTAGGTGGTGTTAAGCTATATTGGGCACACCTTGGTGTACCTTAGGGAGAGAGGGCTATTTTTTTTACTAGGAGGGGTGTTATTGAGTGATGGTGGTCATGGCTGGACCCTCTGGCCCTCCTTTAAGGATACTATGGCTTAATGACACTGCTAACTGCCCTTTAAAGAGGTTTTTAACCTCAGGGTTGGTGTCTCGTGCCCCTAAGGATTGACCATGGGTCTCATGGACTGATGTCGTGCTTGAGCGCTTTGGTGGCCTCTGGTTCAACTAGGAGAGAAACTCTTTAGTAGAAGCGACTTCGTATATCCTCCCTGACTCACTCGCTCCTTGCTCTCCATGGCCTTCTTTCCTCATAGGAAGACATTCTCCGTGCTAGGTGGTTTCCATGCTTTGAGGAGGGTTTTGAGGGATTTTACAACATTCAAGGGGTTAGATGGGGCATAGCGCCCTCCCTCCAACTCACTCTCCCCTTTCCTTTGGAGTGATTCAATTATTTGAGTCTGTTTTGGTAGGTGGAGATGCAAATAGGCCATGTAGCCTACCTTAAGCCTACCCTAGGCTATATTTTATTATTATTTTCTTTTAATTTTGAGTTGACATTTAGTAATTATGAATTAACTTATTCTAAGGCATGTAAGCCTGGATTTTATTTGTAAAATTGAGTGTGAGGTCATGTAAATAGTTCTGACTCACTTTCATTTCGAAATCAGAACTTATCGGATAATACACTATGCATTTGTTTTACCCTACCTAGGGTTTTCGGTGGAGTGATGTGCCCCTCTTGAGTAATGAAGATTTTTGGTTATGCAAGCTTTTCTTGGTCTTATTTGGCGAAATTATTTGCAAGGTGATGTTCTGATTTGTTGGATGAACACTAGCACATTGATGTCTCGCTCCTTATCTCTTTTTTTGATTGTTGTTATATAGTGCATGTTCTTGACTAAGTGGTTGCCCTAGTGCTGCATTTTCTCTTAGGATAGGCCAATTCCAACCTTCTTGTCACCTTAAAAAATAGCGAAACACCTTCCTCTGAGGGTTCTCTAGGGTTTCTCCTTATTTTTCCTAGGCTAGATGCTTGACCTAGGGCACTTCTTCACTAGGTTATCACTTCTCCTAAGAAAGCCCTAGGTTGGGTAGGGCTTGTGCAAGGGTTTCCCTAGGTACTCTCACTTATTTTCTCTCTCTCACCTGTTTTCTTTCACAAATGTAGTCTAGGGTTAGTTACGTTAGTGTTTAGATTAGTTTTTTTTAGTTAGTTTAGCTTGATTTAGGTGATTTTAAACCTTTCATAACCCTCGCTGTCCTAGTAGAAACTCTCCCTAGGCCTTAGCCACAGTTTCTCAAGCCCTAGTTTAACCCTTGGATAACTCCCTCTCCACCTCGAACCTTATCCATTCGGCTGCCTCTTTCCTCACCTCGCTACCCTAGCAGCAGTCACTTCTCTCCCAATCCTTCGTTGCTTTCCCGAAGCCTTCCTTGAATCCCTCGCTACCCTAGGACAGACCTAGTAGCTTGCTACTGTTACCTTTCCACCTTTCGCAACACCCTCCACCTCCTTGGACTTTCATTGCCTCCATGAACTCTAAACTCTTTGTAGCATTACCCTGCGCTTATTCTTTCCTCCTCTCGGCTGCATCCTTGATCTTGCATTCCTCTAGGACCAATGATGGAATATTTTTAGGATACTCATCCAGCAAAAAGGCATACAGGTGTTACAATAAAAGGTTACATAAAATTTTAGAAAGTGCAGATGTGAAAGTAGATGATATAAAACCAAGGAAAGAGAAAAAACTGGACAATGTTGAAAATACATGAGATGATGAAATAAAAGATTTTCAAAAGGACAAGAGCATTCATAACAAAGAAGAATACAAAGAGATGGAAGAGACATAGGAATATGATGAATACTTCCCTAGACGTGACACTAAAACTCCTTCTAGAAGGGTACAAAAGGATCATCTGGAGTCACAGATCATGCGTGATAAAAATTTTGGAGTCAAAACAAGAAGACAACTACTAGATGCGGAATAAGCCCTACTATCAATAGTAGAACCCAATAATTTTACAGAAGCCAGCAAAAGTGATGAATGGGTCAAAGCCATGAATGTAGAACTAGATCGGATTGAGAAAAATGAGACCTGGGAACTTGTCCCAAGACCTGAAGATAAGAACATTGTAGGAAGCAAATGGATTTTCAAAAACAAGTTCAATCAAGATGGTAAAGTAATAAGGAATAAAGCAAGACTGGTCTGTAAGGGGTATGCCCAAGTGGAAGGTATTTATTTTGAAAAAAATTATGCTCCTATAGCTCGATTTAAAGCAATCAGAATGTTTTTAGCATTGTCATGCCATAAAAACTTCAAAGTATATCAAATTGATGTCAAGTCTGCATTCCTGAATGGAAATCTAGAAGAAGAAGTGTATATTGAACAACCTAAAGGGTTTCTCTTGTCTAAAAACAAAGGTTGTGTTTGTAAACTAAAAAAGGAACTCTATGGTCTCAAACAAGCTCCAAGAGCATGGTTTTCAAGACTAGATAGTTATTTGAAACAACAAGGTTTTAAAAGAGGAGTCACTGAAAGTAATCTTTATCTAAAAATCAAAGATAAAAATATGATCATTGTTGTTGTCTATGTGGATGATATCATTTTTGGAAGCAATATTCAAATCCTATGTGTAGAATTTTCCTCTGAAATGAAGAAAGAATTTAAAATGTCAATGTTAGGAGAATTGACATTCTTCTTGGGATTGCAAGTATACCAACTTAGACGAAGGAATTTTCATCTCTCAAACTAAGTACATCAAAGATATGTTTAAAAAGTTTAATATGGAAGATTCCAAACCTGTTGGTACTCCTATGACCACTGGTTGCAAGTTAAGTAAGGATGATGAATCTCTGGAATTAGATAATACCATGTTTAGATCCATGATTGGTAGTCTGCTATATGTGACAACCACAAGACCAAATGTGATGCAAGCTATTGGATTAGTGGCTAGACTCTAGTCAGCTCCCAAAGAAACACATGTAGCAGCAGTAAAAAGGATTTTCAAATATCTAAAAGGTACTATGGAGTATGGTTTATGGTATCCGAAAGGACAAGAATTTACCTTGAAGGCGTTTATTGCTACAAATTGGGGAGGAAGTGTTGACGATCGAAAAAGTACTATTGGAGCAACATTTTTTTTAGGAAATTGTTTAGTATCATGGTAAAGTAAAAACAATCCTCCATTTCACTCTCTTCAAGAGAAGTAGAATATATTTCTACCGCCTCATGTTGCAGTCAGGTCATTTGGATGAGACAAATCCTAGAAGATCTACTTGTAAAATATGAACATCCAATAGTGATCAACTGTGATAACAATAGCGCTGGAAATATGTCTAAAAATCCTATCATGCATTCTAAGACAAAACATATACCAATCAAGTATCACTATCTAAGAGAACAGGTATCTCAAAATGTTGTCAAATAAGAATACATTGACACAAAAGAACAGATTGCTGACATTTTCACCAAACCACTACCTAAGGAATCCTTTGAGCGTCTTAGAAAGAAAATGGGAGTAATTCCATTACAAAAGTACTGAGAGGAGAAAGCTCAATCTTAGGCGAAGAAATGCTGATAGGGGGAGCCATCAGACAAAAAGGTTCCTTTTTCATTGTTGTCAAAGGGGGATAATGGTTAGAGGTTGTCATAGATGCCAAAAGGGGAGATTGTTGAGTATATATTTGTCATTGATGTCAAAGGTTTCATGAATGGCAAAGGAATAACCAGTGGATATGATGGAAAGACAAACAACACGGACATGGGCATGACACATATGAGATAAATGAGATGGATATGGATGATAAGACATCATGAATGACTCATCCAAAGACTTACAAGACAGTGTCGACAGTATGATGTAAACAACGGTTAATTAAACAAAGAACAAAGGACGAATGGAAGTAGAGATGCAATATGAATGACAAAACCGTTAGAAACACTTGTAGATGATTTCCGCAAAGAAATCGTGCAGATCCTCAAAGTCATAATGAGATCCAAAATCGATGGTCAAGAGGCACCCCACACGAGATCCAATGGCTGAGGATCAGTTCCACAAAATATAGGTAGGAGGATGAAGTTCCGCAAAAAGATCAATATCGAATGACTAAGATTAGTTCCACCAAAAGAGATCGATGGAGCAGAAGAAAAATGTGGAAAGGGAATTGCAGAAAGTCGAGATACAAATTGGGAAATGTTACATCCTGTATCCCGCATCCTACATCCCACAATCTGAGGAGATCGAATGACTGAAGTTAGTTTCGATAAAAAAAGATCAACAGTTTGGAAAAATAAGGTGGAAAGGGAATTGCAGACTAGGGCAGGCCACAGGTCTGCAGGGAGTTGTAGCCCCCTTCCAGTCATAGCTAGAGAATAGGGTGTTGTTGCATCCTTGTCTGTTGAAGAAGGTAGAAAAACCATAGGGGTCGTGTAGCATTCTAGTCTGTAGTTCTAGGAAAAATATAGGGTGTATCTACATCGTTTCTGTTGCAAGATAAACAATTTTGTAAATTCATCTTATTAATGAGTTTGTGTTGGTGGTTTTCTCTTTGGAGGTTTCCACGATAAAATCAGTGTTGATTGTTTATTTTGTGTGTTTTAAAGTAAAAATTGAAAATACTGATTCGCCTCCCCCCTCTCAGTATTGTGGGATGAACCAACAATATTTGTGTCTAGTGTTGATTCCATGTTTGTGTCCACTTTTAAGTTTAGTATGACATCCAATTTTGCATCAAGTTTTGCATCATATTTTTCAACTAGTATTGATTCTAATCATGCATCCACTTATGTGTCCCATTTGTCATCCAATTTGACATCTGTTTTGCGTTTTGTTTTGCGTCCATTTTAAATAAAGAATATTAATTTCAATTATTAATAGTGAAATATATAATTTTTAATTGATTTTGCATCCAATTTATTAATTTCAATTAAAAATTGGAATATATCAAAGTTCTCAAATATCATTAAAATTTGAAATTCATAGCATAACATTTATGAAGAAGTTAAAGAGAAATTCACAACCTCCGTTCAAAAGTAGTAATATCATCATACAAAGTAATTCTCCATTAAAAGAACATTGACAAGTTCCAATACAAATAAAGTAACAAAACAATACTGATAATATCATTAGCATCTCTAATCAAATTAACTAAAATTCAAATGTATGATCAAGAGATCAAAACTTTTCATCATGGATATCATTATAGTAAAGTAAAAAGAATATATATATGATCTAAATACCAATATGAGATTAAATAAGTTGTACGACCTCCATGTATAAATATACAAGTCAAAATGATAAAGATATCATAGTTATATATCAACAACAACATATAAATATAATCCGAAATGTAGCATACTCATGCATAACATTAGTAGCTAGATAGCACCACTAACGTTACCATCTAAATCATGGTCATGATCATCAAACTTTCCATCTTGCTTAACCTTATCACGAACAACATCATCATCTTCTTCTTCTCTTATATCTGAAGTAGGCTCAACATAGTTTGGATCATCATGTTTGGGGTCATCAACTATCGTGATGTGAAAAAGAATCAAGATTAGATGTTATAATTAATTTCATGCCACAATGCATATTTCTATTATAGTTCTAGTATGAAACTATAGCATAGTATAATAAAGTATAATAGAATTGCAGTTAATACATGTGCGTGCACTAATATGGCTACAAAAGAAAGTGCAAAGATAGAACTAAATGACAATTTTATTAAAATATATAAACAAATTAACTAGTTTAAGTATGCAATGCCAATAGTTCAATATTGATATTCTCGATAGTTTTATTATTTTAAGACGTATACAAGCTACCTATCATTTAATCCTTTATAATTTCAAATTTTGAGCATAAGTAAAGTATTTTCAACCATACAAGTGAAAGTATTAATGTTATCAAACATTCAGTAAATCCACAACAAATTTGAATGTAAAATACAGGTGGGATATTACGAACCTCTAAGCATGGAGGTTGTCGTGTTATTTATCTAGTGCATCCTCAGAAAGTTTCTAATGTAGAACAATAGAAATGTAGGTTTATCTTAGAATTTTAGATTATATTTCCCTAGAAATAAGATTAAAGCCACATGCATAAATAAGATAAGATAAGCTAATCTTATTTTTTTGATGGTGAGATAGATTGTTATCCAACCTTGTGTAGAGCTAATTTGAGCTAGATTCAATTTATTTCTATTATCCAAAGAAAATGGCATGAAAAGGGTCAATTGCTACCACCCATATATAGGCATGTTTATGTTGTACGACTTAAGTGGATTCTTCATATGAATTCTATGACAATTATAACAGACATGATAAATTCCATCTCTTGTAGACATTAGATTGGTTAGCAATAAAATGCTAAAAACAATGTGTCAATGCTCAACATCGACATGTTCTGTAGCATCAGAACATGATGCTGGGGGAGAATGATTTAAACTGTTTTCTAGACCATTGCATTTGTGCCACTATGTTGAGATTGATGTGCTTTCCATGTCTTTATTATGCTTCACTATTTTGATGTCATATGACGCCTTCAACAGATTCACTTTAAGTCACATCTTCTTGTTACCATGTCATTGTCAAGTCAAGTTATGGGTATTTGTCTCCTTTTCATATGGGCATCATCATGTCAGGTGGTCAGTGTTGTTGTGTTCAAGTTGCCATGCTAATTGTACTCATTCTTTGTTTGGAAAAATCTAATTCTGTTTTACCCTTTTGGCAATGAGTTAAAGTTTCGACAAGCTAGAGTTTTTTGAGTTCATGCATCAATTTCATGTGATCCATTATATTTTTGAATGTTTCCATCCATCATGGTTATTGATATGTCTAAACTCTAAAAATAAAATTATTTTATGGTCTACTCCTTACTTTTAAAAGTGTCAATATCCTCCTTAGAAAAATGAAAGAAGTCATCTTCCTTTTCCATTTTTCCATTTTTATAACTATCCTTCCCTTTTTAGTAGAATTTTTTTCCCATTAACTCCATAGATTCCTTTTACCCTTCACTTATATTCCTTTTATCTAATCTCCCAAACATTATGTTTTCCCTAAAAACATATTCTTAAAAAAAATCATTTATCCTTCCCCCATATCCCATCATTAATTTTTGTTTTCATCCCTATTTAAGTCCCTGAGCTACCTTTCAAAAATCCTCACAAAGCTCATTGCCCCCATTCCCTTTTCATTTTATTATATATATTTGCGCTAATACCATTTCTTATCCTACGTCCATCATCCATGAAACAAAGGTGGACAAAAATCTTCCCTATGATTTCTTACCTTTTTAGGAGACAACATTTATTTACTCCATAATACAAGAAGAAAAATTGTCTCCCTATGATTTGTCACCTTTTTAGGAGACAACATTTATTGCTTTCCATAACTCGTGAGCTTTTTAGGAGACAAAGCATTTATTGTTCTTCATAATTCATGAAGAAAACTTTTCCTGGTCTAAAATTTCATAAAAAGGATAATCTTATTGCGTTGTTTTTTTATCTTTTATGCATAAGAGAAAATTTATTTTCCCTACAATTTTCACTCCAGTATGGTAGAGATGTATAACTTCTTTAGTGCTCATCCTAGATTTAAACATGTACTTTATAAAAAATAATAAAGTGTCATGTTTGCTTAAATTAAATTTAAAATATTTAGAATTACACATATATAAAACAACATAAATTAGATAAATTAAAATCATTTACATTGGATTACATATATTCTCAACATTTACACTCTAAAAAAAAGTTTACACCTTGAGAAATTTGATCCCTAAATCCCTTATCTATACTAATTATACTAAAAGTGCACATCCGTTGATGTAATGCTGAGTTTTACTATTAATGTTTACAAGGACTTGTTGGCAGCTAGCAACAACCCCTTGATATTCCATTAAGATGAAGGGAGATCAGCTCTATTTTATATTTTACTCAAAAATTATAATAGAGTGCCTTCAGAATCTTTGATTCTGAAGGTACTCTCAATTCGAGAAAACTAAAATGATATATTAAGAGTTAGTGAAAACATGTATGTGAATTTGGCAGTTAGCAGCTGTCAGTTTAATAAGTCAGTTTCATTAGATCCTATATAATCAATCCAATCATTAAGATAAATGTATACGTTTATATATGATAATATGCCAAAGGGAAATCAATGAAACACATTCTGAGCTGGATGTGGGTAAGGTATTATGAGTCCTAAACTCTTAGAACTTAGGTGACTTATTTAAACCTAATGTTCATATTTCGTATGTAATGCCTTACCCTCACTTTATGAAAATTGTATATATGTAGTTATTAAATAAATGATTATCATAAAAGAATTTTCATATATTATAGTTTTACAATTTAATGTCCTATCAATTTAAATGTAAGATGTTAATCGATGGGATTTTGAAAGATTTAAAACTAAATCTATGAAATATTATGTATATACATGAAATAAATATGATAATCGAATCATTAGCTAGTTGTCATGCTAAACATTAGGATACATGATATCGATACTATATCACCTTGAATGCTACCACCTTTCATGCTAAAATTAGGAGAATGCCATTAATTGGCAGACTTTACGAAGAAGCATGTGTCAAATTGATAACAATTGTCACTTAGATCACTGAGTTGGCACAGAAATGTGGCTTGCACCTCATGATAAACCAACAGCTGTAAGTATATTGATGCATCGTATTAACAAGATTTAATGTGATATTCATTCTATTTCACTACGATGTACTGGTTCATTATGACCACTATCTGTAATCAATGTTTGAAATTATGATCTGTCAATCACAAGATATCTGGTATGCCGATTCGATTAAATTCCACTTCTAGTCATGGCTAATTCAAGGTTAAGCATGTATCTATCATAACAAGACGTTGGCTGTAGCTCTTATCATTGCTAGGTTCAGCTAAAATGGCCAAGTCTAGAGATCTCCTGTCTGTCAGATCCAAAGCATGTGAAGTTTGCACATCATGTCATACGTTTGGGTACCTATTCCCTCTCTATTCACCTTTCCATTCATTCCAGTCTGAAACCAGGAGAGCGTGGAGGAAACTATGGCTCCATTGAACCGTTTCGAAATCTCTGGTTCTAAGCTCATAGAAGCAAATGAGGAGGTAGCCTTACGTTTTGAGAAAATTGGGTGGGGAGATTTCTTTAAGTGTTTTGACGGCCA
The DNA here is from genome assembly GCA_001517045.1 of Pseudotsuga menziesii. NCBI lineage: Eukaryota > Viridiplantae > Streptophyta > Pinopsida > Pinales > Pinaceae > Pseudotsuga > Pseudotsuga menziesii. The sequence continues at coordinate 332,523 of LPNX010332726.1, forward strand.
CAATGCAGAGGTGACCAAACTATTCGCCATGAATTTAAAAGACGACGTTGTGCAGATGGAGGGTTTTGAGTTCATTGTTAATGAAGATAAAATCACCGAAGCAACTAAACTCCCGCAAGTTGGAGACCGCTGGTTCAAAGGCAGTAAGGTTAATAAGAAAAGGTGTTTATCCCTACTGCTGCCATTGCCAGATAATACTAAGTTGAAGATAGGTGTCCCTGTCAAGTTCTTGAAGCCCGAATGGAGAGCCTATTACGAAATTTTGGTCAGGTATGTGTCCTGTGATGGACGTTTCTCCCATTTACACTATTACCATTTAAGACTGCTATTAGCACTGCAGGGCTGTAGACTTAATTTACCATTCTACTTGTGGCAAAGTTTGAGGAAGATGTCACAAGCTGTTAGAAGTTTTAATAACCCTGACAGAAGTCTTTTTCACCACGGATTAATCAAAATTATAGTGCAACATCAATTGTCTTTAAATGGCAAGTCATGGGATGGGTTTTTAACTGACTTTCGTTTGGGGCCGACCCAATATTGGCTGAACCCCTCTCCAAGAACCCGCAGGAAACAAAAGGCTGCTAAGCCTGAGGTCAATAATGTTCTTGAGACTGGGGTAGAAGAGACTGGGTTAGAAGGTAAAAGGCTTGAAGAAGCCGAGCTACCAGTGAATGCTGGTAGTTTCTCTAAAACAGTCTTGGATCATCCCTCATTTGATAGAGGTCATAGTGCTCCTGCAAAAACAGAGAAAGGGTTAATCGAAACCAAAGATGTTAACACTATTCATTGTAAAAATGTATCCGAGTCAAATAATCCTTATGAACATTGCAGGGAATTTATGCGTAATCTAGATCATCTTGCTCAGATATGCTGCGATAAAGGAGGGTTTGAGTCAGATAATCTTGTGTTTTCCAGGAGGGTTACCAGAAGTATGAACCATATCCCTACAGTTCCGATTCCTATGGCTAATCGACAGGATACTCAGCCTGCAGTCGTCCATATTGAAGATGATATTCCATCATCGATCCCTAATACTATTCATGTAAATAATCCTACTTTTGTAAAGGGTAATGGTGCAAAATTGGGCAAGGTCGAGGTCACTCAAGCCTGTATGGACACTTGCGTTGCAAACCCTAAACCATCATTTCTCAGTCCCCAGTCATCTAGTTAGAACATTGATAGCCCTAATTTTCCTTAGGTAGCTAATGAAGAAGAAACTCTTCAGCATGTACTAGATAAGGCATACCAGACCAAGATTACAGAGTTGAAGGACAAACTTAAGCATTGCCTATCTAGTGCAGCATTGTTAGAAGATGAAAATAGAACATTTAGAGAGGAGTTGCTGGATTGGATCAGCAGATGGAAAGAAATGAATGCTAAAAAGAATCAGTATAAAAAAGCAAAGAGGTCAATAATAGGTATGAATCAGCACCTACTTGAACGAATTGAAAAAAAAAATATAAAGATTATCATATTAAAGGCCAAATTAGCTGAAGCACGAAGAGTAGTAGCTCTTCAAAGTAGAATTTGATGGTTATTCTCATTTCTTGTGTCATTGTCAAATAGGTAATAAATATTTTTTGTTATGCATGCCTGTAAAATCTCAGATTTTACAGGCATACATTTAAAATTTAGTTTATTTTGTTACCTCTGTTTTTAATTGGTTTTAATGAGATGCTTCGTTTGATTAAACGCAGGTGGATTTGTCATCACCCCTCTCCAGAGTTTCAGGACATTGTTTATGCATTGGCTGGGAGATGTGGATGTTTGTTGAAGGCTGGAGTTTCAACAATGGCCATGAATTTTCCAAGTACCTTTAATTCAGCAAACATTCAGGCTAGTCGTTTCTCTATTTATAGTGACAGGTGTTTGATATAAGAGATTCGATTCTCTTTATAGTTATAGGAACCCTATAATGTTGCATGTAACATTGATGGGGAAAACTGAATCATAGTACTATATAAGGTAGGAATTTTGATGAACTGAGGATGGAGTGTTTGAAGAAAATATATTGGAAATATATTTTGTTGTTGGTGTTGTTTCATTCCTGAAGTTGAATATTTGGATGTGGGATACAACTAGACATCTACAGACTGATATCATTACTGGTATTGTTGTTTTGGATATATTATATTTTTCAGCATCTTATCTTCTATCTTAATATTAATACAGTATGCTTTGATATACCTGTGTTTAATCACAATTTTTACTTCATCTGCTCAATATCGCGTTTTGAATAAATATATTGTTATGATTGTGTTTATTAGTATTTTTACTATAAACTTAAGCTATAATGATATACACTTCTGTCTGTTTAAAATATCATTTGTATTTTTACAGTGATTTTATATTAGACATCATTTTTGGATTCAAATAGCTATGTTGATCATTAATTATTAATTAATTTCCGAAAACTAAAATAACTGTTTATTTTCTGTTTTTCTGTTTTGTTATTACAGAGTGACGTATTATGTGTCATTTAAATATTTCTATTTAAATTGTGCATTCTGTCTTTCTGTCCATCTATTATTAATTAATAATTAATCTAGTATTTAGAATCACTCTCAGCTAAGATAGGATAGATAAACTTAATTTAGATTAAGTTTTATTTTGATATATTTAGTTAACAACTGTTAAATCAATTCGTATAATTGTAGCATACTTTTTACAAGTCTTTATATTCAGAAAACACTTCAAAATTTGGAGTCTTTCCTTAAGAAAGAAATCATAAGACAGTTTAGATAGTTGAAACTAATTATAGGATTCATTTAAGTAGAAATAAGATTAGGATAGGTTAGATTTTGCTGATTTTATTTTTTTCCTTAAGAGAAAAATCAGCTGGTAGCAGGACCATAACCTGCGAGGTTTTGTTAATTTAAACACATCGAACGCTGCTTTAAGCTGATTGTGTGGGAAAAACCTCCTTGTTGGCCTTGGTCAGAATCAGGCCAACAAATGGCGCTAGAAGGAGGGCCTGATAATGATTAATGGCAGGGAAAATTAATGAGAAATTTACAACTAGCCAACAACCTCCAGAAACCAGCAGATCACCATTTATAAACACTGTTAGGAGCATCCTTGAGCGTGATCATATCACATCCCCATTTACTCCTGCACAAAGTGCTCAAACTTTAGAAGAATCAAGACATATTCTCACAAGAGCATACGCTAATCAGCTTGGTATATCCCCAATAGATTATGGTTTACCTAGACAAAAACGACGTAATCCACAATTGAACATAGGCTCTCAGGATTTGCAAGAAGCTGATAGTACTCCACGTTATCAAATTAGAAGTCATCACAGACAAATTAATCAAACGAATACTGCTAGAAGACTTACTGCCGAAGACGGTTTTGATCAACCACCTTCTCCTCCAGAATCCCTACCTAATAGTCCAAGTCCATCTAATTCAGGAAGTTCATCAAGTTTTGAAAGAAGCCCTATGGCAGGAAACATGCTTGGAGGGGGAGGAGGTAATCCTCCACCCAATCCACCAAATCCACAACTCCCGTGGTTAAGGACAGCTGCTGTAGCAGTCCCTGGGATACAGCATCCTTTGCCTAAGCACTCAGATAAACTCCTCCCTAAGTTTAACCCATATGACAAAGAACCTGCAGAGGTACATGTTGACAAATTCATGTTGGCTGTTCAAACTTTGAACGTTCAGCATGAAGATGTAGTTTGTCGATTGTTTCCTCTCACTTTTGAAGGAAGAGCTTCTACCTGGTACTTTTCATTAGTACAGGGATCAATTACAAACTGGGGGGAATTTAATAAATCCTTTCTAGATAAATTCGGGGAAGATAAAACACCCGCTCTTTTAGCCCTTGAGTTATCTAGGATTAAAATGGAGCCTAAAGAAAGGATCAAATATTTCAATCAAAGGCTTCTGACATTAAAAAATAAAATCCCAATTGCCTCTCAACCTCCGGAAGACATAATTATTGAAAATTATACGTCAGCTTTACCAAAATATTCTGGGATGTTCGTTAAGAGGGCTGGGAAAACAACATTAATAGAAACATTTGAGGAAGCCATTAAAGTAGAGAAGGATTCTATGTCCTATGAACCATATAGAAGTGGGAAATCTGACTCTTTCCCTCGTAGGAAGACTGAAAAACCCAATACAGACAAAGACAAAGCATTTGATATAGAACAGCTACAGAACGCTATTCGAACATTAACCAATGAAGTTGTAGGGTTAAAGAAGACCAATTCTGAAGCTTCTCCTTCTAGGGGATATTTCAGAAATTAGCATGGACAAAACCCAAACACAAATAATAAGAATACGCCACCTAACATAGCAGCGAATGAAGAGATCTTTAATACAATTCGAGCTGTTTTATCTTTGTCTGAAACTCTTTCTAGTCAAGAAATAACTAAAAATGAAGAGGAAGAGTAATCAGAAAATGATGAAGAATCAGAAGAACCATAACAAGTTAACGGTCATTTTAGGGACAGTCTTGTGAAAGAACATGAAAATAAAAGTCCCCCAACAGGACAACATGCCTATAACACTCGTAGTAGAGAATTCGCAAACACTCCCGGAGCTTCATCAAGCTCTACCACAAATAATGACAACAATAAATCACAACCTAATAAACAAGCTCAATCTGGCAAGCAGACTCAACCAACCAAGGTTACTCAGCCTATTCAACATACTCCTAAATTAGATTTACAATATGATATAATTGAAGATTTAAAGAAGACTCGTGCAAACATCAGTATGTACGATCTTCTTCAAATCTATCCAATACCTAATAGTCATGTTATAAATCCCGCAGTGAGTTCAATTATTCCTAATGCAAAACAAAATGTTGCTGCAAATAGTTCTAACAATGATCCAACAGCAACTGAAAAAGGGAAAGCAACAGCTAACAAAGCTTCGCTGATAGGTAAGAATTATAAATCAACCACACCTCCATTCTTACTTACCTTTGAAATTTTCAATAGGAATGTTCACAACTGCATGGTAGATTCTGGAGCATCCTCCAATGTGATGCCTTTATCAGTATGCAATAAATTAAATGGAAAATATGTTCCATCTAATTCACAAATAACTCAATTGGACAGGACAAATGTAAAGGTTGTAGGGGAAATGAAATATGTCTTAGTTAGGATTGCTTGTAACCCTTCGGTTTATCAAATCATAGATATTGTTGTTGCTGATATTCTAGATGCATATGGGATGTTCTTAAGTAGGGATTGGTCTCAACAGCTGAACGGTTTCTTTGTCACTGATTGGTCAACATTGTGGTTACCTAAGAATGGAAAGTCCAATCAGATAAAGATAAATAGAGAAAGATATATGAAACATACTGTCACAGAATTGCATGATCCTAGTGAACCTGTTTTATTTTCAGATTGTATTATGGGGAATTACATGTATGAATTAGGATTTGGTAATTTTAAGGCTGAAAATTCTGCCTTATCTGAAAATAAACAGCAATCTGAAATTTGTAATGTGGCATCTGTTTCTCCTAACTCTTCATTCAAGGAAACCATTAATGATGTAGATAATCTGAATATTGTAAATATTATAGAAAGTAAAGTGGTTGTGCATAGTTCTATCTGGACATTATATTTTGATGGTGCAAAATCTAAAGAAGGAGCAGGAGCTGGTTGCTTACTAATGGACCCTCAAGGAAATAAAGCATGTATAGCTTGTAGAATGGAATTTAATTGTACAAAAAATACGGTGCAATATGAAGCTTTAATACAAGGTTTGAAAAAGGCAATTGATTTGGGCATCAAAGAATTAATTGTATATGGCGATTCTGAGATCATTGTCAGACAGGTCCGTAACTCTATTCATTGTTTATCTGAACATTTACAGAGTTATCAACGGGAGGTATGGAACCTTATCTCACATTTTAATGCATTTAACATTAATTCTGTTCCTAGAAGTCAAAATCAAGAAGCAGATTTGTTGGCAAACGTAGCATCAAAGTTAATTCCTTTAGAAAATCTTACACCAGATTTCTTTTCTGTTGAATTGATTTTTAGACCTTCCATACCTGATAATATTTTTAACTGGCGTGTATTTGACAATGATGTGCAAGTATTGAATTTTATGATGAACGAGGATACCTTTAAATATTCAGCGATAGATGAAGTCACTCATGACGAAAATATGGGGGATTTTTCGGTAATAAATGATTTTTGTTCAGTTGAAAAAGCTTTTGAACAAGTAAAACCAGTCCCTAATTCAGTACTAAGATTAGAAAATTTCTTTGATCTGCAAGATAAGTTTAGTTCTGTTCCTAATTGTAAAACTAACAGCTCTCGAATGAGGTATGAAACCATCAATTTAGGAACAGAACTAAATCCCCAAACTATAAATCTTGGAATAGACTGCAACCCTGTAGAAAAAACAACTTTTATAAAATTGTTTAAGGAATTTAAAGATGTTTTTGCTTGGACATATGATGACCTGAAAACCTTCAACACACAAGTAATGCAACACATAATTCCGATTAAACAAGAGTCAAAACCTTTTCAACAGACGTTAAGGAAATATCACCCGTCATTAGAACCAACAATAAAAAAGGAACTGAATAAATTGTTAGCTGCCAAGATCATTTTTCCTATCAGGCATACTCAATGGGTGGCAAACTTAGTTCCAGTTAGGAATAAAAATGGGGATATTAGATTATGTGTAGATTTTAGAAATCTGAATAAAGATTCTGAAAAGGATAACTATCCAGTTCCTCCCATGGAACAAATTCTTCAAAAGGTGTCTGGGGCTGAGATACTATCACTTCTGGATGGTTTCTCAGGGTACAACCAAATATTGGTTTCCCCGGATGATCAATTGAAAACTGCTTTTAGAACTCCATGGGGAACATATGCCTACCGCAAGATGCCCTTTGGGTTAATCAATGTGGGAGCAACCTTTCAGCGGGCAATGGACATTGCTTTTAGAGGTTTAATTAATCATTCAGTCGTTGTCTATTTGGATGACGTTACTGTATATTCTAAACATCGACCTGATCATCTCAATCATCTTAGAAAAGTATTTGAACGATGCAGAAAATTTGGAATATCCTTAAATCCTAAAAATACAATATTTGCTGTTTCAGAAGGTATCTTATTAGGTTGCATGGTTTCTAAGCACAGAATCATGATTGATCCTGAAAGAACCCAAGCCATTTCAAAGATAACTTATCCTTCTAGCAAGAAGGCAATGCAATCATTTCTCGGCAAAATAAATTTTGTAAGGAGATTCATTCCCAGTTTTTCCGAGATCATACGTCCTTTGCATAAAATGATTAAGAAAGATGCTGTTTTTAATTGGGGAAAAACTGAAAAAGAATCATTTCAGAAAATTTTAGAAGCCATTTCAGAAGCTCCTAGCCTCCAAAGCCCAGATTTTAATAAGGATTTCGTATTATATACTTTTGCTTCTGATATTTCATATGCAGCAGTTTTAACTCAATTAAATCATCAGAATAATGAAGTCCTAATTTCCTTCATGAGTTCAAATTTCAAAGGTGCTGAACTTAATTACCATGAAGTTGATAAACAAGCCTTTGTTGTTTTTAAAGCTGTCAAACATTTTCATCCATACTTGCTGAAATCTAAAACGAAAATAATCGTCCCTTATTCCTCAGTCAGAAACTTGTTAGTACAGAAAGACTTAGGTGAAAAGAGGGCACCTTGGATGACAGCTCTTCAAGAATATGACTTAGAGATTAAACCCTCAACGATAGTCAAAGGTCAAGGACTATGTAAGTTAGCTGCCGAAGCTGCTCATTTACCTAATGATAAAGCTGAAGCTGTTATTGATGAGGCTTTACTTACCAGAGAAATTTATTTTTATCCACCACCTCAAGATTCTTGGTACACATACATACGGATACTTTTGGAAATAGGGGTTGCCCCTGATTACTTAGAACCAAAGAAGAAAAGAGCACTCAGATTGAAGTCTACTCCTTATTTATTAATTGATGATATTCTCTTTCGGAGAAATTCAGATGGAGTATACCTTCGATGTCTAGATAAAGATGAAACAGAAGTAATTCTGAAAGAATTACATTCTGGACTAGCAAGAGGTCATTTTGGTGGAGAGACTACTGCACACAAAATTCTCAGGGCTGGTTATTATTGGCCCACTTTGTTTCGAGATGCCTATACTTTTGTGAGAAAATGCCAAGAATGTCAACTTGCTGCAGGAAGGGTTAAAAAACCTGCTTTTCCTTTACAACCTGTTTCAGCTGAAAGACCCTTTCAGCAATGGAGTATTGATATAGTAGGTCCAATAAACGCTCCCTCATCTATGAAACACAAATACATAATAAATGCAACCTATTATTTCACTCGTTGGGCAGAAGCTGCACCATTAAGAATTGTAAATACCAATCAGGTTATATTATTTTTGGAATTCTTTATCATAACAAGGTTTGGTATCCCAGATTACCTCGTCTTTGATAATGCTTCATATTTTTCATCAATCGAGTTAACTCAGTTTGCTTTAGAGAAGGGAATAAGAATCAGGTATTCAGCTAACTATCATCCTCATGGGAATGGTCTAGCCGAATCAACAAACAAAAATCTATTGAAAATTCTTAAAAGAACTATTTTAGTTCACCATCGTAATTGGCATACAGAATTGGTCAATGCCCTTTGGGAAGACAGAGTAACTCCTAAGGCTACAATAGGTAACTCACCCTTTTTTTTAGTATATGGAACTGAAGCTATTTTACCACCAAATCTATTCTTACCTTCATTGCAGTTAGCTCAGTCTGTCCAAGATGAAGAGTGTCTAGCAATGGAAAAGAGAATTAATACATTGCTAAAACTGGAGGAAGAAAGAGAAAAATCAAAACAACACTTTACAAAACATCAACAGATTGTGAAATCATGGTTTGATCAATCTTTTAGTTCCAATCAAGAATTTCAGGTGGGAGACTTGGTTTTAAAATGGGATAAAGTTCATGAGGAGAAGGGAGATCATACTAAGTTTCAGAAACTATGGTTAGGTCCCTTTGTTATTTCTGAGAAAATAGGCCCAAGTACCTTTCAATTGCAAACCCTTGAAGGTCAGTCCAAAACATTCCCAGTGAATGGACTGATTCTGAAGAAATATTTCTGTTTATATTTTTTGTCTTAAAATGTATATAATTTGCATGCTGTTTGTGAATAAATTTATATTTTTATACATAAACTTTGATTGCTGTTTGTAAATAAATTTATGTTTTTTTATATAAACAGAATTATAATCTATCATGCTGTTATTTCAGTCAGTTTTTCTGTCAAGTTAAATATTTCAGACTGTCAAATTTTTGTATATAATCAGCCAGCCAGTCAGTAATTTGTAATTAACAGCTGTAGAAATTAATGTAATTAAATAAAATCAGTTTGCTCATCAGCCTGAAAAATTATGATACTAGACTGAAATCTTTTAAAATTTGTTCAGGATGATCAAATTTTCTTAAAATCTGCAAAAGACCTTAATTGTTTTTATTTGTAAGCGTTTCTTAGATTATTCATCATCTGGTTATTTTCCTTCTAAAAGTGGGGATAGCTTATTTAATATCTTCTTCGAAGCTTGTACTTTTGAAAAACTCTTACAGACCTCTATCATCAGTCTTAGAAAAGTATTGATCATCTGAAAACTATCTAGGATTTGTTCTAGTCAATAAAAAGCTAAAGTGAGAGACGAAAGGTCTTAGGAATAAGCCGGTCTGATCAGAATCACAAATATCACCGATATGACATTATTAGGAAACTAGTAATGGCTTTTGGTTTAAAAACCAAAAGATAAGGGATCTCATCACGAGCCAGCTGATTCATTTTCTGGTGATATTAATGACTGACATTACCATTTGGTAACCATGCTGGATAATGATATCTCATTTTATGAAATTTTAAATGAAATTGAAATAAAAGAATAAATTTTGACTGAAGAATAGGAGGTCTCATCACGAGCCGGCCTAATCATGATCATCAGTGATGTCTGGAATAACTTCATTTTTGATCACCAGGGTGATGGATTTTGATTTAAAAATTAAAAGACAAGAGGTCTCATCACGAGCCGGCTTGCTTATTTCAAACAGCTCTCGTGAATGATACTATCACATTGGGATACCATACCCAGATAGTAGTCTTCAGGCATAATTATTGTTGTAAAAGAAAAGAAAAGCAAACAAAAAATAAAATTATCATGTTATGGAACAGATTCTGGAAATTTTTCAGAGAAGTAGATTTCTATACTCTATGCTGATGGTATAGGTTATCCTTACTATGAAGTACTTTGTTTCGACCAAGATATTGTAAGTTTCTCCCTAGTTAAATTTCTTTTTCAAAAGATGGAATATTTCTGAGTTATACTTATGAGTATGAATGAATAATGGTTTATGTAGATAAAGAATTTTTGATTGTTTTTAACGGATTTTAAGATTTCATTTTATCATTGTGTATAAGCAGAGATAACTGGTTCACCTAGGTTGTCTCCATTTGTTGGAAGCTAGCAACAACCCCTTCATATTCCATTAAGATGAAGGGAGATCAGCTCTATTTTATATTTTACTCAAAAATTATAATAGAGTGCCTTTAGAATCTTTGATTCTAAAGGTACTCTCAATTCGAGAAAAGTAAAATGATATATTAGGAGTTGGTGAAAACATGTATGTGAATTTGGCAGTTAGCAGCTGTCAGTTTAATAAGTCAGTTTCATTAGATCCTATATAATCAATCCAATCATTAAGATAAATGTATACGATTATATATGATAATATGCCAAAGGGAAATCAATGAAACACATTCTGAGCTGGATGTGGGTAAGGTATTATGAGTCCTAAACTCTTAGAACTTAGGTGACTTATTTAAACCTAATGTTCATATTTCATTTGTAATGCCTTACCCTCACTTTATGAAAATTGTATATATGTAGTTAGTAAATAAATGATTATCATAAAAGAATTTTCATATATTATAGTTTTACAATTTAATGTCCTATCAATTTCAATGTAAGATGTTAATCGATGGGATTTTGAAAGATTCAAAACTAAATCTATGAAATCTTATGTATATACATGAAATAAATATGATAATCGAATCATTAGCTAGTTGTCATGCTAAACATTAGGATACATGATATCGGTACTATATCACCTTGAATGCTACCACCTTTCATGCTAAAATTAGGAGAATGCCATTAATTGGCAGAGTTTACGAAGAAGCATGTGTCAAATTGATAACAATTGTCACTTAGATCGCTGAGTTGGCACAGAAATGTGGCTTGCACCTCATGATAAACCAACAACTGTAAGTATATTGATGCATCGTATTAACAAGATTTAATGTGATAGTCATTCTATTTCACTACGATGTACTGGTTCATTATGACCACTATCTGTAATCAATGTTTGAAATTATGATCTGTCAATCACAAGATCTCTGGTATGCCAATTCGGTTAAATTCCACTACTAGTCATGGCTTATTCGTGGTTAAGCATGTATCTATCATAACAAGACGTTGGCTGTAGCTCTTATCATTGCTAGGTTCAGCTAAAATGGCCAAGTCTAGAGATCTCCTGTCTGTCAGATCCAAAGCATGTGAAGTTTGCACATCATGTCATACGTTTGGGTACCTATTCCCTCTCTATTCACCTTTTCGTTCATTCCAGTCTGAAACCAGGAGAGCGTGGAGGAAACTATGGCTCCATTGAACAGTTTCGAAATCTCTGGTTCTGAGCTCATAGAAGCAAACAAGGAGGTAGCCTTACGTTTTGAGAAAATTGGGTGGGGATATTTCTTTAAGTGTTTTGACGGCCACAATGCAGAGGTGACCAAAATATTCGCCATGAATTTAAAAGACGACGTTGTGCAGATGGGGGGTTTTGAGTTCATTGTTAATGAAGATAAAATCACCGAAGCAACTAAACTCCCGCAAGTTGGAGAACGTTGGTTCAAAGGTAGTAAGGTTAATAAGAAAAGGTGTTTGTCCCTGTTGCTGCCATTGCCAGATAATACTAAGTTGAAGATAGGTGTCCCTGTCAAGTTCTTGAAGCCCGAATGGAGAGCCTATTACGAAATTTTGGTTAGGTATGTTTCCTGTGATGGACGTTTCTCCCATTTATACTATTACCATTTAAGACTGCTATTAGCACTACAGGGATGTAGACTTAATTTACCATTCTACTTGTGGCAAAGTTTGAGGAAGATGTCACAGGATGTTAGAAGTTTTAATAACCCTGACAGAAGTCTTTTTCACCATGGATTAATCAAAATTATAGTGCAACATCAATTGTCTTTAAATGGAAAGTCATGGGATGGGTTTTTAACTGACTGTCGTTTGGGGCCGACCCAATATTGGTCGAACCCCTCTCCAAGAACCCGCAGGAAACGAAAGGCTGCTAAGCCTAAGGTCAATAATGTTCCTGAGACTGGGGTAGAAGAGTTTGGGTTAGAAGGTAAAAGGCTTGAAGAAGACTAGCTACCAGTGAACGCTGGTAGTTGCTCTAAAACAGTCTTGGATCAACCCTCATTTGATAGAGGTCATAGTGCTCCTACAAAAACAGAGAAAGGGTTAATAAAAAACAAAGATGTTAACACTATTCATTGTAAAAATGTATCCGAGTCAAATAATCCTTATGAACATTGCAGGGAATTTATGCGTAAGCTAGATCATCTTGCTCAGATATGCTACGATAAAGGTGGGTTTGAGTCAGATAATCTTGTGTTTTCCAAGAGGGTTACCAGAAGTATGAACCATATCCCTACAGTTCCGATTCCTATGGCTAATCGATAGGATACTCAGCCTGCAGTCGTCCATATTGAAGATGACATTCCATCATCGATCCCTAATACTATTCATGTAAATAATCCTACTTTTGTAAAGGGTAATGGTGCAAAATTGGGAAAGGTCGAGGTCATTCAAGCCTGTATGGAAACTTGCGTTGCAGACCCTAAACCATCCTTTCTCAGTCCCCAGTCATTTAGTCAGAACGAAGAAGAAACTCTTCAGCATGTACTAGATAAGGCATACCAGACCAAGATTACAGAGTTGAAGGAAAAACTTAAGCATTGCCTATCTAGTGCAGCATTGTTAGAAGATGAAAATAGAACATTTAGAGAGGAGTTGCTGGATTGGATCAGCAGATGGAAAGAAATGATTGCTAAAAAGAATCAGTATAAAAAAGCAAAGAGGTCAATAATAGGTACGAATCAGCACCTACTTGAACGAATTGAAAAACAAAACATAAACATTATCATATTAAAGGCCAAATTAGCTGAAGCACAAAGAGTAGTAGCTCTTCAAAGTAGAATTTGATGGTTATTCTCATTTCTTGTGTCGCTATCAAACATGTAATAAATATTTTTTGTTATGCATGCCTGTAAAATCGTAGATTTTACAGGCATACATTTAAACTTTAGTTTATTTTGTTACCTCTGTTTTTAATTGGTTTTAATGAGATGCTTCGTTTGATTAAACGCGGGTGGATTTGTCATCACCGCTCTTCAGAGTTTCAGGACATTGCTTATGCGTTGGCTGAGAGATGTGGCTGTTTGTTGAAGGCTGGAGTTTCAACAATGGCCACGAATTTTCCAAGTACCTTTAATTCAGCAAACATTCAGGCTAGTCGTTTCTTTGTTTATAGTGACAGGTGCTTGATATAAGAGATTCGATTCTCTTTATAGTTATAGGAACCCTATAATGTTGCATGTAACATTAATGGGGAAAACTGAATCATAGTACTATATAAGGTGGGAATTTTGATGAACTGAGGATGGAGTGTTTGAAGAAAATATACTGGAAATATATTTTGTTGCTGGTGTTGTTTCATTCCTGAAGTTGAATCTTTGGATGTGGGATACAACTAGACATCTACAGACTGATATCATTACTGGTATTGTTGTTTTGGATATATTATATTTTTCAGCATCTTATCTTCTATATCAATATTAATACAGTATGCTTTGACATACTTGTGTTTAATCACAATTTTTACTTCATCTGCTCAATATCGCGTTTTGAATAAATATATCGTTATGATTGTGTTTATTAGTATTTTTACTATAAACTTAAGCTATAATGATATACACTTCTGTCTGTTTAAAATATCATTTGTATTTTTACAGTGATTTTATATTAGACATCATTTTTGGATTCAAATAGCTATGTTGATCATTAATTATTAATTAATTTCAGAAAACTAAAATAACTGTTTATTTTCTGTTTTTATGTTCTGTTATTACAGAGTGACTTATTATGTGTAATTTAAATATTTCTATTTAAATTGTGCATTCTGTCTTTCTGTCCATCTATTATTAATTAATAATTAATCTAGTATTTAGAATCGCTCTCAGCTGAGATAGGATAGATAAACTTAATTTAGATTAAGTTTTATTTTGATATATTTAGTTAACAGCTGTTAAATCAATTCATATAATTGTAGCATACTTTTTACAAGTCTTTATATTCAGAAAACACTTCAAAATTTGGAGTCTTTCCTTAAGAAAGCAAACATAAGACAGTTTAGATAGTTGAAACTAATTATAGGATTCATTTAAGTAGAAATAACATTAGGATAGGTTAGATTTTGCTGATTTTATTTTTTTCCTTAAGAGAAAAATCAGCTGGTAGTAGGACCATAACCTGCGAGGTTTTGTTAATTTAAACACACCGGACGCTGCTTTAAGTTGATTCTGTGGGAAAAACCTCCTTGTTGGCCTTGGTCAGAAAATCAGGCCAACAGGACTATGCTCCTTTATCTCGCCATGATCATTCGTGAGTCTTGATGAAGCATTTCAAGAGGGCTGATTCTTACATGCTATGTTTTACTGGGCTTGGTGACGTTGCATCACTCAACAAAGAAATGATAAAATAGAATGCCACCAGGAAATAATGGAATGAAAAGAAAAGCCACATCACAGTGAGACCGTTTGAACCAAGCTGCACAAAATGCACACACATTAGTGGTAGCAGAAACACATAAATGGAATCTAGTAGAACGCTGGGCATTAAGGAATAATAATAGAAAACATGCAGAATGCATTAGATCACGTTTGAGGATAACACTCGGGTAGAGAGCAGAGCCTCTCCATAGAAAGCTGAAAATAATTATTACATTAAACCGAAAGCCTTTGAGAAAGCAGAAAATGCAGGTAACAACTGCTCAATTAAACTGGAAAAACCATTCATTGACAGAAAAACTCTCCACCACATGGCCATGAACATTATACACACACAATAGCCACGAGGAGAGAGAGATGTTGTGTAATGTGGAAGAATGCATCATTCCACGTAGAGAATCAACGCAGAAGTTTAGTAAGTCAAACGTTGGGCGACGGAGAGAAGGACCTCCACTCGAGAAATGCACTACGCAAACCCTAACCCTAGGGAGCTAGCATTGGCCTTTATTCTTTTGATCACCACATTGTTGTTTAGAAAGTAGATGTATGCACACCTTGCAAGACCATGGGATATGAACTCTGTGTAATTCCAATTAGGTAGATCGATCCTAGATGGTTATGAAGGTTTCCCGTATTCGATATATCCTTATTCGATACAAGTGAATAAACATCATCTCTTGAAGTAGAGTTTAAGGACATGCGGGAGCGCTATCTTCAAATGATCATTCAATTTCAAGAGGTTGGAGCATGATGCTAAGTAGTTAGTCATGACAATAAAGAGTTTTAAAATGGATAGAATGAGCATAGCAGCCCAATTGTATGGGAATGGACACGGGGTTTATTTTTTAGCATAGTCGAAACAAGCATATGGATGGCCCTACAATCCTCGAAACCTCAGATTTTAACATAAGAGGACATAGATTTAATGGCAAGCACAATTTTGTTTTGGTCGTCATGGTAACTTTGGCTCATATTGTTTATTTATATATTACAATCTTCATGAGAGAGAGAGTTGGGAAGACCTCACACTGTAGGGTTGATCAACTTTTATCAAAAGAAACTCAAAATAATCTCGTGACTCCATGAGCCCCAAGACACAAACCTTTCAAGTTATGGAGATTTAAGAAGGTGGACATCGGTTACTTGCGATCCACCTTCTTCCTCACTTAGATGCATACCTAGAAAACTAAACACCACGACACGCATGACAGCTCAGCTTCTAGAAGTTATCATGGGAGTCCTTCGCCTTCCCAAACAGGAGGCAAGTGTTTCAACTATTTCTGGGGTGTCTTTAAAAACAAAGCAAGCCAGGCATCTTAGACTATCGAAGAAGGGAGCTGGCATTGAAAGCATCCACAGTTTTTTTCACTTCCTTCTCATATTCGGTTTTTGAAAATCCTAATAAGTAGTGATGGAAGGTAAGACTATATCTACGTCCATATACTAGGGTGAGGGTGAAGGAGAAGGAGAGTGTCCTTCAGTAGGTGGTGTTAGGTTGTACTTGTACTGGGCACACCTTGGTGTACCTTAGGGAGAAAGGGCTATTTTTTTTACTAGGAGGGGTGTTATTGACTAATGGTGGTCATGGCTAGACCCTTTGGCCCTCCTTTAAGGATACTATGGCTTAATGACACTGCTAACTACCCTTTAAAGAGGTTTTTAACCTCAGGGTTGATGTCTTGTGCCCCTAAGAGTTGACCATGGGTCTCATGGCTTCATGTCGTGCTTGAGTTCTTTGGTGGCCTTTGGTTCAACTAGGAGACACTAATCTTTAGTAGTAGCCACTTCATACACCCTCCTGAGGCACTTGGTCCTTTCTCTCCATGGCTTTCTTTCCTCATAGGAAGACATTCTCCATGCTAGGTCATTTCCATGTTTTGATAAGGGATTTGAGGGATATTACAACATTCAAGGGGTTAGATGAGGCATAGCACCCTCCCTCCAGCTGACTCTCCCATTTCGTTTGAAGTGATTCAATTATTTGAGCTTTTTTTCACAGGTGGAGATGCAAATAGGCCATGTTGCCTACCATAAGCCTAGCCTAGGTTATATTTTATTATTATTTTCTTTTAATTTTGAGTTGACATTTAGTAATTATGAATTAACTTATTCTAAGGCATGTAAGCCTGGATTTTATTGGTAAAATTGAGTGTGAGGTCATATAAATAGATCCGACTCACTTTAATTTGGAAATCAGAACTTATGGGATAATACACTATGCATTTGCTTTAAACTACCTAGGGTTTTTTGTGGAGTGATGTGCCCCTATTGAGTAATGATGTTTTTGGTTATCCAAGCTTTTCTTGGTCTTATTTGGTGAAATTATTTGAAAGGTGATTTTCTAATTTGTTGGATTAATACTAGCACATTGATGTCTCGCTCCTTATCTCTTTGCTTGATTGCTGTTATATAGTACATGTTCTTGACTAATTGGTTGCCCTAGTGCTACATTTTCTCTTAGTATAGGCCGATTCTAGCCTTCTTGTCACCTTAACAAATAGCAAAACAGCTTCCTGTGAGAGTTCCCTAGGGTTTCTCCTTATATTTACTAGGCTAGATGCTTGACCTAGGGCCCTTCTTCACTAGGTTAGCCCTTCTCCTAAGAAATCCCTAGGCTGGGTAGGGATTGTGCTAGGGTTTCCCTAGGTCCTTTCACTTCTTTTCTCTCTCTCACCTGTTTTCTCTCACAAATGTAGCCTAGGGTTAGTTAGGTTAGTGTTTAGATTAGTTTTTTTTAGTTAGTTTAGCTTAGGTGAGTTTAAACCTTTCATAACCCTCGATTCCCTATTAGAATCTCTCCCTAGGCCTTAGCCACACTTTCTCAAGCCCTAGTTTAACCCTTGGATAAATCCCTCTCCACCTCGAACCTTATGCATTCGATTGCCTCTTTCCTCACCTCGCTACCCTAGCAGCAATCACTTCTCTCCCAATCCTTCGATGCTTTCCCCAAGCCTTCCTTGAATCCATCGCTACCATAGGACAGACCTAGTAGCTTGTTGTTGTTACCTTTCCACCTTTCACAACACCCTCCACCTCCCTAGACTTTCGATGTTTCCATGAACTCTAAACTCTTCGCAACCTTACCCTGTGCTCATTATTTCCTCCTCTTGGTTGCATCCTCGAGCCTACATTCCTATAGGACCGATGATGGAATCTTTTTAGGATACTCATCCACCAAAAAGGCATAGAGGTGTTACAATAAAAGGTTACATAAAATTGTAGAAAGTGTTGATGTGAAAGTAGATGATATAAAACCAAGGAAAGAGAAAAAATTGGATAATGTTGAAAATACATGTGACGATGAAATAATTTTTTTTCAAAAGGACGAGAGCATTCATAACAAAGAAGAAGACAAAGAGATGGAAGAGACATAGGAAGATGATGAAGACTTCCCTAGACCTCACGCTAAAACTCCTTCTATAAGGGTACAAAAGGATCATCCGGAGTCACAGATCATAGGTGATAAAAATGCTCGAGTGAAAACAAGAAGACAACTACAAGATGTGGAACAAGCCCTACTATCATTAGTAGAACCCAAGAATTTTACAGAATCCAACAAAAGTGATGAATGGGTTGCTACGGAGAGAAATTCCTATGGCTTGGGGTACCACAATAGATAGATTAACTCCAGAAATCAACCCTTTCCTATATGCAAGAGAAACCAAACATATAACACTAAAGGATCTAGATTTGTACCTTATTTCGGATGGTTGATGCAGATCCCTGTTGAGCTTTTCCACTCCCACTTGTATTGGCAATTTTCTTCCTCAACATTCAGCAAACAAGACAAGCATGCTATATATAATTGTGTTAGACCTACTCTAGCATATATAATCAATAACATATAAGCATTTAAAAGCATCCATGGATCAAATACTCATTTAAATACACATTATTGGACAGGAAAATATATTTCTATTGATATAAATCTGAGTCCCCCACTTGGGCCTTCACCACTTCAATCCTCCGTCTCTCGATAGCAAGCTCACAAGCAAAAGGAAAGCTTGGGAAGAACACAAAATGCTCCAAGGGACAAAGGGATGCAGACTCAAGCATAAGCTCCAGCCACAATGGACTATAGTTTTCTTGCTCTTCAATTCCTCCTTTTCAATATATCCAAAGTGTTCCTTATATAGCTCTTCAATGGGGTAATGGAAGGTCAAATCCGAGTGATCTTAAGGCACATGGAAGGCCAAGAGACAAGTGATTCGGATCAACATCAAGGAAAACTCCAAAATAATTTGGCCTTTTGCACACATCTTGATGTACGCGGGTTTAAGGGTCAAATCCGCGTATATACGTGAGAAAGGGATTAAAAATCACGTATGGAAATTATTGCATGTTTTTAGGGATGATATTGGAAACATAAAAGGTACAAAAATGGTCCATGGGGTCTAAAGAGTCTACATAGGGATAGGGAAGGCCATAAAAGTGTGATCCACCATGTGTGGTAAAATCAGCTGTAACAGATGCCCCCTAATGTGTGAGGTCAAAGGGGTCATACGATGGCCAAAATACATTATAAGTCCATCCCAGAAGTGGAGTGATGAAGAACCTAGTGGAATAACCAGCCATCCAATCAGTATGATACAATAATCAAACTCTGCACATAACTGCATGTAGATGTAGCAGTCCTGGATACATAAGAGTACAATGGTCATGAATAGGGATTATACAAAATATGACATGTGTGGTCATCACCATGTACAATATAGATAGATCAAAATCTCCATGATGAAGATATACAAAGGATCATGATCTCCATGAAAGATGAAGATATGTAATGGATCAAGATCTCCATAATGGCTGGAAACATCTAACATATAATGGAATCAATTCACGAGAGCTAAAATCTCATGAACACTGGCACAATCAAGGAGGTAGCATATAAGAGATGCCACAAATCTGGAAGGTTTTCTACACAAAACTCTACGAGTAAATTTCCTACTATGTGAATAGAGGTGTTGAGGTCGAACATAGTAGTCCATCGTCTGATTATCGGTCATTGATGTATACCGTTAACAGATGCGAGATCACCCACCAATAATGAAAATGGGAATGAAGGTACTAGAGTGCAAACTAACAAGTGTGAATAAATGTGTTGAGATCGAACACTTGAGAGGATCCATTGATCAGGGGACATTGATGTATTCCCAAAAACTGTTGATAGCGAGAGAACCTACCACTAATGACTACAAGTCTCAAGGCACTCAAAAATGACTCTAGATTCCTATCCTAGAATAAATGATCTGAAGTTGATGGGATGAAATCCGCTGGAAGGAGGGAATTAAGGCATCCCCCATCATCTAACACGAGGTACTTAGCAAAGCTGTATAATGTGGAAGGACTCGATCATAATGTGCATGAACCAGTAACTGTACCGGGAATGGCCAACATGCAAAGTCAAGATAACTGAGGAATGACCGGCTTAGGTTTCAACTTCCTTTGAACAAGAGCATAAAGGTGAATGGTGACTGAATGTAGGCAGCATAGACTTGATATACAAAATTTGGACATCTCTACGACACAGGAGGCATCGACAGAGGCTCCATAGGGACTGGAAGCTTAACCAGTCGGTGGAGATAAACTCAGATAAACGAGTATAGCTCCTAAAGTCAAACTACTAACCCAACCAATGGATGTGATATATAGTGCTCTGTTCGAAGGCGACATGACTCGATTGCTGCCAAAGATAACATCTTTTCTTGACTGGCCTTTTGGTTTTTTGATTTTTTTTTTGGACTTTTTCAAATATTTGAAAATCTTGAAAAAGAATAAAATCGCTTTATAGTTATAGACTAGGAGGCGATGAGTGTCAAGGGACAAACAAACTAGTTCCAAGCAACGGAACATACCTATGCTCAATGCAAGGACATATGTGTAAGATAGTGACACTCGAGGGAAAGTACCCTCTCGGTAAAAATCGGGAATCAAGCTGCAAAGGATATATAAAATGGCTCTGTGTGGCTAGACATGAGATAAGCTCGGGCTATATGGCTGATACTCAAAGTCAGGGAAGCTGACATAAGGCTCAATGAGGCAAGCAAAGATCATGATAATGCAATTACAACTTGACATAAGGGAGTCCTAGGGAAATAGGCTAGCAAAAAGATCAAGAAGAGTATGAGGCTCTAGCAAAATGACATGGTGATACTATACAACGGACTCCCACCCCCTAAAGGACAAAATGTCAGCATGGGTACCAAATGCAAACAAGGAGCTAACTAGGGTACCCATGTAAGGTCAAGCTCTACCATTCAGATGATGTCACTTTGATAACAACAAGGAGGTTCTGTGACAGGATAGAATGGGTTCGTACCTAAGGTTATAATGAAATGGTCATAAGGTCATGCAAAATGCAAACGGAGGTGAAATCTAACATATATGCCAGTTTAAACATCATACCTAAAATCGGCACGAACGGGTCAAAACAACGGTTGAAACGACGCTCAAAATGGTCTCCTAGATCATCATATTAGTAAAAAATGGTCCAAAAGGGTCAGAAACAGTTCAAAACTATAGAAAGGGGGTAAAAATTTTCAAAAATTTGAAATTTTTTCTATAAATAGTAAAAAATTCAAAAATTATATATCATTTGAAAATTTTACCCAATTGAGCTCAGAACTTCAAACGCGAATTCTAGGATTTTCGTTGGGCGAAATTCGACACCATTTTTTCCAGGTAACTTCCCATGCCCTACTCTTCCATTTGCATGTAAAATTTTCTAATTTCCATGGTCAAAATCAATTTCTAGGCTGGTCTAAGATGGTCAATTCGGCCCACGCGGAAATCAGGGATTTTTCCGCGTATAAGGTTGGCTATACGCAGAAAAATGGCCCAAACTCACGTACATATGTGACTGTTTTGCAAACAGTCACATATGCAGCCACGCTTATGGTTTTTTAAGACAAATAATGACCAAAAATCAATTTAAATGTGCAAGATGGTTCTAGAATGGAGGGAGAGAGAACACGGGGATGTAGAAGAAGCTGTACAGGGCAATCTAATGGCTCAACAAGCTCTACATGCATGTGGGCTATATAAGTTTTGGTGTCTTGGCAGCCTTAAGTCCAAACCAAGACTACTGCAGATGCTTGTAGACTACTAGGATCCTGACTTAGAGTCCTTTCATATTGACTAGATGTCCCTCATGATCAAGGTGGAGGACATATACTTCATTACAGGATTGTCCCGAAGGGGAGAGGTGGTGAACCTACACTCTCACGGGCCCGGAGGTGGCCTCACTATAGATGAGTACATAGAAATATACTGTTTTTTGGACACAAAAAATGTTAGGAGTCAGATCCCGACAAACTCCATATAGGTGCTAGACCTGAAGGCCATACTACTAGCACTTAACATGATAGCAGGGCTAGCCTCACTCCACCAGGCCTCACGTCCATTGATGTTCTATGTAGTGGAGTGCATGAGACCCATAGTTTACAATTGGAGTATTGTGCTACAGTGAGTAACATGAAGTAGCAGCTCAGTGACTGCAAGATGGGTAGGGTATGAAACTTCAATTTCGGTAGTATATTGAGCACGTTCTTCTTCGAGCATATTCTGGGGCTAAGCCCTATAGTTTACGTTCCTCCTCACGAGGTTCAAGATCTGGCCCAACGACATTGGGTAGATGTGATGTGCAGACTGGGCGAAGGTAGGGTGTCTAACCCCTACCCAGCTGATTTCTTTCCATGGTGGCATCAATAGATAGTTGCCATCGATGATTACCCCTATGCGGGGATAGATTTTAGGGGAGATCCTGACATGCCCCTACCACCAGTAGTAGCATACGATGACATTGGTAAAGAATCCCAACCCTCTTTTTAAAGTTTTTTGATTTTTTTTTTGTGTTTTTTTATATATAGAACCAAAAGACATGTTTTTGTGTGACGACACATAGTGAAAATCTGTCATATGTATGCAGATGTAGGACCATGGTGACCTGACAGTTTCCCTCATCATAGACAGAGGGGAAGAGGATATGATATCATGGGTGTGGATGCGGAGTGGACACTCCAGAGCATCCACACAAACTTTGTGCAGCTGACACATAGAGTACGCATGGTGTAGGTTGAGGACTTGCCTGAGGTCATGTAGAGTCAGGTGGTAGGTGTACCATGAGCATGGGTACGGTTGTTTCGATGGCTAGCTAGAACCGTGGTGACTTTCCATGATTAGAACCCTCCTCCTCCTCCCCAGGCTTAGATACCTGGGAGTGACACAGTTTTTTACTACCGTGTATTATATTTTGGTGGCTCAAAAGCCCCATTTTTGTATTATGACACTTATGTATTATGACGTCACTTTTTGGATGTTTAATGAAAAACCTTTATGATGATCAATTTTATTTATTTACATGTGTAAAAATGTATGTTTGTGATGAGCTTATGGTTTTTGAACCAAATGCCAATCTAACACATAGTTAGCATATGAGTCAGCAACTTGATTATAAATTCTTGGAACATGTATGTATGTTATGTTGTCAAATTGTTGTTCTAACAATCTCACACATAAGAATCTTCGTAATAATGTTGGATCCCTAACATGATACAAGCCATTAAGTTGTGACACTACTAACTGCGAGTCAAGACGTACCTCAAGAGAGAGAACACCATGTGAAATGGCATCCCGTAATAACTCAATATCGACACTATACTCAGCAACATTGTTTGAAGAAGGCTATAAACATACACCTCTTGAAGACAATACCTAACCTGTAGAAGTATAAATCACCCAAGAAACAAAGGCTGAGTGTTGAGTGTGGTGGCTAGCACCATCAGTGAATCTTATGTAAACAAAAGACTCCATCGACATCTACCATAACAAATGAAAGTTAACAAACCCGATCACCATAAGAAAACCTAACTATGCAAAAAAAAATGTACAATAATATACAACAATCAGCCCTGGCTGAAGATCATGCATAATATTTTTTAAGATAGAGCCCATTTCTAGTATCCACCAAGGCTGTCTCCTCGTAATCTACTAGCTCATAGGCACCCTTCTCTAACACACGTTTGACAATGTAAGGACCATGCCACATGGGATTAAATTTTCCTTCCCCCAAGGGTTCTTTAGCGTGATCCCACAAAAGGACCAAATCTCCTTCACTAAACCTCCTCGGATGAACAGATTTATCATACTAGACCTTAGCGCGACGCTTATTTACCTCAAGAGCCACTAAGGCATCTTGACGCTACTCATCAAGCTACTCTAAGTGGACCAAATGTTCCTCAAATGGGGAAGTGTCTGGTAAAAGCTCTATGGCTAGCTTCAATGAAGGGATTTTGCATTCAACCGGCAAGACAAACTTCACTCCATGTATAAGCTGATATGGAGAAAAATCGATGGCAGTCTTAACAACAGTTTTATAAGCCCACAAAGTAGGATATAACATGATATGCCAATTGGTCTTGCTTTGAGTGATGGTTCGTTGGAGAATGGACTTAAGTGATTTGTTCACTGCTTCAACCTGTCCATTCGCTTGAGGGTAATAAGAAGAGGAATGCTCATGCTTATACCCTAACTTCGAGGCCAACTCTTCCATCATTCGACTCTGAAAGTGCCTACCATTGTCAGTGACAAGCTCCTTCGGAATACCGAATCGAGTAATGATCTGGTTGAATACAAAATGCATGGCTATCTCACCATCGGATTTCACCGCGGGCATAGCCTCAACCCATTTCATGAAATAGTCAACAACCACTATAATATGATGATGCCCCCCAGTTGAAGCTGGGTTCCAATCCATGAAGACAAGCCCCCACTTAGTGAAGGGACCAGCGGTGATAATTGGATGCAACGGGGCATGATGTGAGCACATATTACATGCAAACACCTGGCAAGGGTGGCACTTCTTGACTGCATTCACACAATATTTAAAGATCGACGGCTAGAAATAACCGGCTCTCAAGATTTTTTGGGCTGTAGAAAGCCTAAATAAATGACCACCACACACCCCTCCCTGGAAATCATTCAGCACAAACTAAGCCTCCTCATGAGTTAAACAACGATGTAAAATGGAATCTACCCGACGATGGTACAGTGTGTTATCCACTATAAGTTTGTTCTTGGATATGTGACATAACCGTCATCATTCATCCCGTGAGAGGTGATTAGGGACCTTCAATGTTTGTAAATATATGATGATATCCCCATACCATGGATCCAAAATTGAGATCAGGAAAATGTGTTCATCGACAAACGTATATTCACAAACTTCCTCCTCCTCCTTGGTTGGGAAATCAGATATAAGCTTCGCAAAAATCAATGATATTTTTGATTTTGTCGAAACAAACTTAAGATAGAATTCTTGCAAGATGACAATCCACTTATTATACTTTCCCCTGATCATCCTTCTAGTGAGGATGAACTGAAGTGGATTGACATGGGCTACCACCAAGGTCTAGCGAAGGATAATGTAGTGTCTCAATCTCTGAACTGCATGAACAGTAGCTAAGGCAAGTTTCTCCACATGGGAATAACATATCTCTACATCTACAAGGTTTCAGCTCAAATAATATATGACATGCTCATGGAGCTCCTCATCCTCCTGAACCAAAACCATACCAATCGTCTCCATGGACACAGCCACATAAAGCAAAAAGTCATGGCTATAGTCGGGTGGACTAATCACGGGGGATGATGCTAAGGCTCGTTTAAGTGCATCAAAGGACTCCTGGGATCACTCATCCCAGCAAAAGGTAGTGTCCTTCAAAGGACACATAAATCCTTTAGTCAAATTAGAAAAGTTAACCATGAATCTTGGCAAGAAATTTGCCACGCCTTGCAAACATTGAAGATGTCTAATGTTTCTCAGGGAAGACAATTGAAGTATTGCCTCAACCTTTAAGGGATCGACTCTTATACCCTCCTTATAGATAATGAATTCTAACAAGCGGCCAGACTTCACGCAAAAGATGCACTTATGAGGATTTAACCTAACCTAGTAGTGGTGGCACCTTTTGAATACTTATCTCAAATGGTAGGAATGATGCACTCTCAGATGAGAATGAGCAGCAAGGTCATCCAAAATGACTTCAATAATCAATTTGAGATCATGGAAGATCAAGGTCATAGCTCACTGAAATGTGGCTCAGACGTTTTTAAGAACAAAAGGCATCTTTCGATATGTAAAGGTACCTCAAGGACAAATAAATGCAGTTTTATGTTGGTCCTTGGGTTTGATCTGGATCTGATTGTATCTAGAAAAGACGTCCATAAAGGAAAATACCTCGCTTCCCACACACTCATCCAAAATTTGATCAATAAATGGTGTGGGAAAATTATCCTTAAGAAAGGCATGATTCAAGTCGTGGAAATCAGTGCATATACAGATCGCTCCTTGCTTCTTATCAATAGGAATGAGGTTTGAAACCCACTCCCTCAAGGGAACGAGATATATAAAATCAACATTTAATAACTTTTCTATATCATCCTTAATAGCGGGTGCTTTTCTAGGATTCACCGCACGCAAGAGTTGTTGAATAGGCTTCGCACCTGGGTAGGTCTTGATTTCATGTTCGACAATACGAGGGTCAATACCTAGCATTTCCTCATATGACCAAGCAAATATATCATGAAACTCTTTGAACAGCTCGGTATACTCCTGAATCTTAGCATGGGAACATTCTGCCCCAATATAGACATTCTCAATCTTGCCAGGATCACGAGAGATATTGATAGGGATGGTAGGAGATATATTCACCATGTTTCCATCAGCCATCGGACCAGGAGAGCTCAATGGAACCATGGGACTACCAATTCTCTCACTAAGAATCTACCTGAAGTCCTCACACTCCAAACAGTCAAGCTCAGGAAGAAAATAAGATCTATGATGTAACTCTTCCCAAGGTGGCTCAACCCCAGACATGGCCTCAATAATAGATTCATTTGATGGAAAAACACTATCAAGGAAATCATGTGCATGAGAGGACTCAACTTCCCATGCAAGAAGCACATACAGGTCCTCCTCTTCTCTCTGCGAAGAGGAAGGACTAGGCTCTGCAAAACGTTCAAGATTCACTTGATATGCTATCATTGCTGCAGGCAATGACATGTCCATTTCTATAGGCTTATTCAAATGATTCGGTGAAGGAAGAATCCATGGATCTTCCATATGGGTTGTCCGAAAAGACACCAAATTCAATGAAGATGAAGCCCCACTGAAACTATACCTGATCATAAGAACATGTGCAGGACAACTAAAGGTTCCCATCAGGGATAGATACATGCCAACACCCACACTCCCAGTTGTCGGCTGAGAATGATCGATAATCGGGATGGAAGATCATGACGATGAAGTAACACTCGAATTTTTGAATGATGTCTGATCAATCATAACAATATTCCCATTAAATGGAAAGCATACAACTCGAAATAGAGAAGAAGCTATGGCTTGCATACTATACATCCAAGTCCTACCCAGTAATAGAATGTAATCAAGGGGTGCATAGACCACCTCGACCACGATTGCAATGGTCTTCCCTCCCAAACGGACCTTAAGACAAGGAAGAATCATATGTAGCCGAAATGATCTACCATCAAAGGAAGTCAACATGGTAGCAGATTTAGACAGCTCAGGGGAACCCAAACCCTTCCAACATGACAAAGACATCACGGAAGCAGCAGCACCTTCGTCAATTATAGTGCGTTTGACGTTCATGTTAAGAAATTCTATAGGAATCAAGAGGGACACATAGTAAAGCAAGTGAGGCTGTAGTCTCATGGTTCAAATTTGATGACGGAGGAAGATTTATCATCATTAACACAAAGAGAAGAAAGCAAATCCTTCCTTTGCAATGAAAAAATATGAAGAACTTCAAGCACAGACATTGCACAAAGAGTGTGGCCTAAATCCTCAACAACTGAATAGTTCTGGGAGGCTTGGGCATTAGGATTGTGCCTCGAATGCTTTAATACTCCCTTAGGAATGCGAGGTACACTCTTAGGTTTATCTGTATGATTTTCAATATGCAAAGGACTCTCAGTAGGAAGAGGTTCTTTCCCAAGGTTTGGTTGTGACGAACCGTAGTCCTTCGCATGAGTCACAACCTTAGTAGCATGCACCATGTTGATGCATCCATGACCACTACTGGCTTTCGACAGATCTTTATCTCCACCAAATCGATCATGTGTCCTTGAGTTCATGTTTTGATTATGAGGTAAAGGGTTAGATAGCACAGTTGGGCCCTGTTCTATGAACTTCGAGGCGTCTTCCATACAAGGGCACAAGTGAGTGAGGTGGTCATCCTTACACAACTTGCATGGAAACTTAACCTTACGTTTAGACTGCTTGTCCCCTCCAGCATTGCATGTGATCTTGTCATTAAAATTGGCATTTTCATTCATATTCCCACCCTTACGATTGTTTTTACCCTTTTTCTTATTCCTTCCGGGTTGTTGGTTACCCTTTTGGTCCGACAACTGCACCGAAAGCACATTTGTCATTTCGGTGGGTTCAGGTGAAACCGTGGCTTGTCCCAAGGCATATTGGTTGATAGACAATTGACTCACCTATTGCAAAACCAAATCCATAGGTTTGGTACTCATACAACCAACAATGCCATCGACATGTGGTTCAGGTTTGACCTTAGGGTCAAAACTAGAACACGGAGCATTAGGAATAATCTCATATAATAATTCGGATTGAGCATAAATCAAATCCAATTCCTGTGCCCTAAAAATGGCTTGTTCCTCATTCTGAACTCTGGACGTAGAAACATCCTTTGCTATATAAGGCAGTAACGATTTAAGGAACCACTCGAGGATAAACTCTGACGGTATGAAGGATTTAATTAATCTCTTCTGTCTACACCACTCTTGGGTATGGTCCGAGATATGCATGGCTTTGTCTTGCCGAAATGTTGACAAGAGTTCTATACCAACATCATAATGGACTGGTAGCTAGAAGTGATTGAGAAAATTCACATCTAGGTCATCAAACAAAACGAATGTCCCCCTAGGTAACTCTATGTACCATTTCGCTACAGGCCCAGTAAGCGTGCGTTGAAACAACCTTAAACAGATCGAATCATCATGTAAGGAATTAGAAGAGCACCAAAGGTGAAATGTAGTAACATGTTCACTAGGACTTCTCCTGGTTTTCCCTCGAATTTGGGAATGTCTGAGGGAAGCTTGTTAGGGACAGCCGGCCAAGCCTGGTCATGAGATACCAGATCATTCGTTAGTCTCGAAGAGTCAGGTAAATTTAACGTTGTGAGGAAAGGGAGCCTAGGTTGAGTAGGTCAATGCCTTGATCCTTGATAGTTTTGGTTCACATAAGATTGATTACCATAACCACGATGTCCATGGCCATAGTACCCTGCTCCCATTTGACCCATGTAGGGTGGCATGGAAGCACCATAATGTGGTGTACCTTGACTATGTGGAGCTAGGGGTTTAATTCATAAAGTAGGGGTTTAATTCATCAAGTAGGGGTTTAATTCATAAAGTAGCAAGAAGTATATCTCTTGCATGTTAAACGCTAGTAAATAAATGACTATTTAAAAGAAATCTCTTATGAGGTAAAGTGATTTAAGTATTTTATTTCATGAAAGTACTTCTATCAATCTTGATAGTAATGATTTCCAATAGAGTACATGTTTTCTATTTTGTCTCTAACTTACTAGTTACAGAAATTATCAACTTGTTGCTTGTATGTAAATATGTTTACTAACAAGTTATAAACTTCAGTACTTACATTATCACCTTGCTGCATGTACTATTGTAACAACATACATTACCATATTATTTTATAATGTACCAATATGATGGTTATTTGGATTCTGTAGGAATCTTACTACCTGAAAACCTCTTTGAAATTATAAGTTTGGTCGTTTGTAATTTAATGCATTGATTCATGATGGAATACTATTTACCATCATTTTCATAAGTCTAAGTCATAGATAGAATATATTCCAATAATTATAGACCTGGAGCAAGGTTTATTCCATTGTAACTTCACTATTATTATGTTGCCTCACTTACCGCAAGTTGCTATCTGATAATAACTATTATGGTGGATCTTTTCTATCTAGAAATTCTAATCTGAAGTCTACCCTAAGTGAAAACTAATATGACCTAGGTTCTTATGTTGTGCTAAGTACAGACATAAATAAACAATCCCATACTATCTTTGCCAAATAATGATAGAGTCTATTATTATTGTTCACAAGTTAATTATACAAACTATTATTTGTGAGAGCTTATACCAAGGTCGAGCCTTGTGATTGTTTAAATGTCATGTTTTAAACACTTTTTACTCTTGTAGTCAAACTTCATATATTATAGTTAGTTTAAACCATCGATTACAAATAATGAAGTTTATAATATATTATGGGAAAATTTGATCATCATTTTGCATAGTATCCATATTAAAAGTTACTTGGTAAGGTTCTAATGCCAAGGTTGTTACAACCTTACCCGAAGGTCAATGTTATGTAAACATCGTTATACAACATTCAATATTCAAAACTACCATAAACAAGGATATAGATCTTGTATTATCATTGGTGGATGATTTATATATGCACTCCGTAGCCATATACATAGTTGGTTATTAAATTGTTGTATTAATAATTCGAATAATTGGGAACGCATATAACTATAGACCAAACCTGAGCATATTTGAAATATTTGGAGGCACATGGATTCTTCTCGTCCATGCATTGGTGACTTTTAAGGGTTGGAAACCCTATTCTCTTGTCATTGTCTCTGAGGGTTTCGTTGGCCTTTGGGCTCCTCTATGTGATTGCTTTGGCGGCCATTAGAGGTTGTTCTCTGTCTTTCTTCTCCATGGACCATATTGGTTGCTGTGAGGGTTCAATGCTCAGTCTTGGCTTACAATTGTCAAGCTTGTGAACCCTTCTGTGCCAATGGTTATTGTTTGTATTTAGCTCTTGGCCTGTCAATAGTTTTTAGCCATGATCTTCTTGTGGCTCATCACAGCTCTGCAAACTTGAGCTTATTGACCTCGTCTCCACTCCAGGGCCGACGTAAGGGTTATATACCTCTCTGCTTCAACTACTTAAGCTGATAACAACTTCGTCGATGCTCAGATTCTTTTTCTTGTTTCCAGGTAACTACACTCAGTTATTTTTTTATAAGCATTGCTCCCTGGTAAAAATGTCCATACAGTTAGGTTTGTAAAAGGAGATTTGAGCTTATATTAACACACAATATTGTGCTCTATGCAGGGACTTGTGACTGCTTTAAACTTCAGTGACAAAGATAATTTTTATACCAAAATCCTGTCACCATCATGTGATAAGACCTTTGACATACCTACTTTCCCTGAATCCTAGCTTCTGGAGTGAATACTAAATGGTTTTTTATCAGGATGTCATACAAATTCCCAACACCATGCATGCCCCTTTGTCCAGGAGCGGTACCCCTGCTCGAACCGCTTTTCATTGGTTGTCCACAAACGGTGCCACTGCCTGTCACCCTTGGTCCATAGGCGGTTATTACCAGAACCGCTCTATCATAGAAGGAGAAGCGCAGTACCCTGGGTAAAAATGGAAAAAGAAAAGTTTCTCAAGGCTTCTAGATGATAAGACTTGAGATATCCCTTATCCCTACTGTTGTTGGTTGGTTGAGCTTGAGATCCCTCATCCTAGGATCTTAGAGGCCACCTCACCCACTAATTTCTCAACCATCTCTATCCATTAAAGCCCTATAAATATGAGCTCATAGCCATGGTTGGGGGGAGAACATTGAAGGTATTGTTATGATGTTAGACTGATTCTTGGCCCAATATCATTTGAGAGAGCATAGAGAGATAGAGTCGGAGATTTTGGGGATGAAGAGATGGTTTCATGGAGATGCATGTCAACACTAAGGCTTGGTTGTAAACTTATTCATATTTCTAATGCAAGTTGATTTTCTGTCCCATATATATTGTTGATGTTTGATTTCAGATATATATTGCTAGATTCCTTAGTCACTAGCATAGATTAGTAGGTCATATTCTGGTTGCTTTGATTTGTTTCATGTTGAACTCTTTTGCAGGTACACAGGTGAACTATAAAAGCCTTGTATTCTAGATATCTACAGTGTCTAGGGAGAGTTATCAACCTCTGTGATTTATTTGTTCTATGTCTGAACCATTCAGACCAGCGGAACACCTTGCTGTCCACAGGAGGTGAAATATTATGATTGACAAATCTGGAGACTCCACTGGGGAGTAGTTGTATTCAGTTGTTCTGATCATCCTCAGTCTGCAACTCTTGTCTGAATCCAGGTTCCATTTTCTTCAACTCTTTACAGTCAGATCTGATTTCTTATTTGTATTATTTGGGTTTGAAATTTCCAGATCTGTTTAGATCTGAGTCATTTCGGTTTTTTATGCTTAATTACCACTTTCAATTCAACAGTATTTACCTTGATCTAGTATTTTTTAATCTGATCCATTGTTATCTTTCTTGTTTTTTCCATCTACATGGAACCACGACAATGCTTTGTATGAGGAGTGGTGCCACCGCCTGAACATATATAGTGGGTAGTATGCAGTGCCATCACCTGTATTCGGTTAGCGAGGAGCGGTGCTGCATTGGAAATGCTCTTACAACACCTACAAAGCGTGGTACTAGGTAGGCATTAGTCCAAAACTCTTTTTCCTCTTTTTTCTTTGTAAAAATTTGGAATTTTCATTGCTTTCAGTTCTATTATCAGGCTTGTGTTATTGAATCTAATGTGTGTGGCTTGCTGCTTTGATGGTTTAAGATTGATTTTGAGTGAAATTTCAAAAATTTGTTTAGTCTTTTTTATTGTTCATCTGCTTCTTGCTTGTTGGTTGTGCTTAAAGAAGGATTTCTTGTTTTCTGAAAGTTAGGGTGTTCATTGAACTCTCTTTTCATTGCATATACTGAAAGAAGAACACTATATTAGCTTCTAGATTTCATTTCTTGCTTGCATAGTAAACTTCTTTTTCTTCCCTTCAAAAAAGAAAAGTTTTGCTTGAGATTAGGACATCATATTTGAGCGTTGGATTTGGGTTTTCTAATTGGCTTCATAAGCTTTTAAGACCTTTATGATCTTTCGTCTCTCATGCATATAGGATTATCTCTATCAAAATATTAAAAAAAATGGTAGTTTTAAGTTAGATTTGCTTATGTTTTTAAGAAATTTGAAAAGTTAGAGTGCATTGGCATATAGGTGTGCTTGGTGTTGTTGTTTTAAGAAAAGAGATTCTCGCCCTTCCCATTTGCTTTTGAAAAGAAGAATTTGGTTTGTAGAAGTGTTTGCTTGTCTTTGATTTGGTGTTCATGACTGTTGAATGGAATGATTTTTGGTTTTGAAACAAACAAACAAAACACTTTCTTCCCTCCCGTAAGTAGGCATATTGAATGGTAAAGTGAACATTTGCACAAGCAAATTGCATGGTTTTACTTTTCTGTCAGAACATCATGCATTCACCTAACCGTACAAGTTAAAATTAACGGTAGTTGTAGGTTAAGATTTACATAGTAACTTGAGTGATAGGTTAGAGATGTGTTCGAGCGTCATAAAATGTAGGAGCTATTGTTATTTGTCAGCATTACATTCTAGGACTCGCGCAGTTCTTCCACGTACCATCGGTATATCGAATGGCCTTTCACGTACCCTTGAGGTATATAGAAAGGTACGTCACGTACTCGATTGTATATCGAAAGGCCCCTTGTGTACGATTATGCATTAGACAACACTACTACCAATTCGAGCTCCCACATACCTTGAGTATATCGAGAGACCCCACTAGGGTACTTTATCTATCTGAGAAAATCCATTTGGTCGTCTTGTTTGGAGCCATACACTAAAAACAACATTTAGGGAGATTTCTATGCACGTACCCTCGAGGTATATCACGAGTGGCACCTGCTTGACAATCCTAGTGAGAGACCTGACTTTTGAACTCCTCCTTTCATTTTAAGTTTGCTTGTTTTGACCTATAGTTTGAGGAGGGAAGTCTTTTGGTGTGTTTTTTCTACATTTTCAGACCCTAGGTTAGATAGGAACTGTACACACTGGATGAGTTAAGATAGTCCAGGAGAGTACAGGGCTTGCCACCCGATTTTACTTCTGTTTCAGAAGAAAATCCAATGGAAGCTATCGACCAAGGAGCTGCTACCACCTCCCAAGTGGGAGATAATGTGGTGATGGAAAGTGGAGAACCATATTCTTCACACTCGCCCCCCTTGGTCCAACAGCCTTCCCGAGAGGATTCATCATTCCATCCTCCCACGGAAGGTCATGTTGATGATACCTGTCTAGATTTTGGTCCTAATGCTCCTTTTTGGGAGACACCCATCGGACATGCCATTGCCTCATTTGGCACCCGTGTAAGTTCTCCTGAAAGTGAAGAAGAACGTAGGCAATACTGTACTACTATCCTCTGTGCATAGGAGGTAGAAAAGCAGATTGACAACCTATTAGGCTCTTCACTAGTTCATTCCACATTCCTTCCTATGGGTTATCGTTCACTAGCTGATTCTATGAGACCCATTGAACCGATTATAGAACGTCCATTAACAACCCACATCCCAGGTCAAATTTCCACCCCTCTCACCTCTTATGTTATGTTTGTTCCAAATCCTCCCAGGTCTTTTGCATCGGGGGCCCAACCTTCAATTCCTGTTTCTTCATTACCTTGAATGCCAGGGAGAAACCCCCAACACAACCTACGTTATCCAAGACCAGAGTTGTACCTAGTCAAGAGCATACCTCTAACATAGAAACATCTACAGCTTTTTCCCTCCCACCCACACTAATGTGGTAAATCCCCCATCTAGTTCAGTTCATCCCTTGGGGGCACAGCCTGTTTCCATTCAGTCTTATAGTGGTTATGGTTATCAAATACCTGTAGGTAATCATCCATCTAATCCTACTAGAATTCCATTTCCTAGCAACACTTTTACGCCATGGGGGAAACCCAATTGGTCCTACATGCTAGCCATGGGAGGGATACCCATACATACTGTGGGACGTGCAGGAGGACCACCTTATGGAGGTCCTCCCCCTGGGGGACCTAATGGTCCTAGAGGGTCTGGCAGTCGTCCTCATGGTCTTGATGGTCCTAGTGGTCCTGGGGGACCCGGTGGATTTCCTCCTTATGGCTTGGGAGGGTTTGGTGGCCCTCCACCTAGTGGTTTCGGTGGCTCTGGAGGCTTCCCACCTCTTGGAGGTCCCAGAGGGTTTGGTGGTCTGCCTCCTGGTGGTCCTGGTGGTCTTGGCAGTCCTAGTGGCTCTGGCAGTCCTCCTCCTAGAGGCCCTAGTGGTCCTAGCGGTCCTAATTCCAGAAATCAACCCCCCATGGGCAGATTTCCCGATAGTTCTTCCTCACAACAACCTGTTTATCAGTCTACCTATGGCCCTATTGGTAATTACATGCCATATCAATATTACCAGTATGTGCAGCCCAATAGACAGTTACCTTTCCTTGCAACTTTGGACTTTCTTGATTTTTCCAAGTTGATTAATGATCCCATTCAACACAATCCCTCGTGGCCTCCCATTCCGGTAAAGTTACCATCGGATATTCCAAAATTCGATGGGAAGCAGAGTGAAGATCCGCGGAACCATGTTATGAATTTTCATTTATGGTGTTCCTTGAACTCTCTCATGGATGATTCCATTTAGTTACGACTCTTTCAGTGAACTTTGACCGGTACAGCCGCGAAGTGGTATATTGAACTCCCACAACATTAGTTTGTGGATTTTGGCTCATTGGAAACCATATTTCTTACGCACTTTCAGCTCCTTATTCATTATGAAATGGGCACTAATATTTTAAATTCTCTGTGACAGAACACCTCCACTCACATTTTTTATCATATTCATGAGTGGAGAAGGTAGAGAAGGCTTATTAAGGCCCCTATTCCAGATCAGTTGTTAGCTGATTGGTTCACTAAATCCTTGTTGCCTCCTATTGCCCAAGATGTGGCCATGGGCAGTGCTATTACCGAAGAGTAGACTATTAGTCGGGCTTAGTACCTAGACTTGGTCTATTCCCAGTTTGGGACTCTTTATGACCTGATTCCTCAAGCTCCTTGCCCCAGCACTGACCCTGCCAAGCCGTCAGCAGAAGTACCTGTTGATGAGATTGTTGGTTCAATCCAGTCCCCATCCACAGCGAAACCTGCCAAGAAAACCCAAACTGCTACTCCTTCAACTCCCAAGGTTTCTGCCGAGGTTAATTCTGTTCAAACTACTTGACGCTTGGGTAATAAAAAGAAAGGTAAAAATCAAAATAAAAAACCTAGAAACCAGCAAGAGACCCCACAATCAACCAATAATGACAACAACACAGGGAAAAGGAAGGCTAAATACCCTTGTCTGTTATGTGGTGGTGACCACTTCTCAAAGGAGTGTCCCCATCGGGATGAAATCTCCCAGTTTTTGAAGTCTAATCCCGCACCTGCAGTACTTACGGATCCCTTTCCCTCTCAATAACAACTGGTAGACCACATGTTGAACTAGGGTAACTCTAGTTCATCGAAGGAAATTCATATGATGTCCTCAGATACCATCCATCTGCAAACTCGAAGCTAGAATTATGATAAACACGCAGATACGGAAGAAAATCAATCTTCTTCAGGGAAAGCTCCCTCTACTAGTTCTCCGAAACCCTCGTCTACTGTTCCCTTGTCTATCGAGAAGCCTACTCTCGACATGATTTTGCGCCCACCAAAGAGTACTGTTCAGAAGGATATCTTTAATCCCAATGCCCAAGCTGCTGAATTCTATAATGTGGTTGAAGATCTCGCTCAGGAACCTTGTGCGATGTCTACCTTAGAGGTACTCCAAAGTTGCCCTACATAGCACAAAAACTTGTTGACTGAATTAGGACCTATAGACCTGGATAACACTAACTTGATTCACTTCAATGTTGAGAACTATAAACCTAGATTACCACATAAACTTGCTTTTCAGATCATTATGAAAGTAGTGGGAAAGAAAGTCTTTCGAACGGTACTAGATGAAGGAGCTTCGACCTCGGTGTTATCTCTGACTTGTTGGAAAGATCTTGGCTCTCTCGAGCTGGTTACATCACCTACGACCCTTAAAGCCTTTGATGGACGAGGTTTCCAACCCCATGGCCTCATATCATTCCTCGCAGTCGAGCTGGGGAGAAAAACCATTTCCATCCAAGTAGAAGTGGTAGATGCCCCTCTGGATTATAACCTCGTTTTAGGAAGGAATTGGTTCTATGCCATGAATGTTGTTGCTTCAACATTATTTCGAACAGTCCAATTCCCGCTTCTTGGGAGAATTGTTACCATTGACCAGCTTGATTTCTATACGCTGGATGTTACTACCTCCATGGCTAATAACATCCCCATGTTAGGTCAGTCCCCTCCTCCTTACCAGTCTATTGGGGTAGGTATGTTGAAGGATTCATCCCTTATGGGTATTTTCCCCTCTACTCCTCCTAGCATGGATACCGCGATAGTACATATGATCGCTTCATTTGATATTGAGCCCTAGGACACAAATGTTGTTGAGTCCACCTCACTGAGCCCGCACAAATCTATGTATGACACCATTCAAACTTACTCTGATGATTACAATGATGACATTGATTTAGTGGCTTCGGATCCTTACCATTTACTGTACTAGTTAGAACCTTCTCTTCAAGTTCTATACTATCTCTCCGAGACTTTTCCTTCCAACGAGTCCATTATAGAGATCATGAATACGAATGAGTCCATTTGGGAGGATCACCATCATAGATCCATGTTCCTCCCCAATACCAGTTCGGGAAGCCATGATTTTGCATCCTTGTTTCCTACTGATATTGTCAACATTCCACAAAGTCCTATATTGTTGCAAGATATATATTCTGAAGGAAACCTTTGCAGCATTACTCAGATGAACCCAATTGACATATCATCCATGCCTGATGTTATTGAGCGTTCATGTTGGGAAGAACTACTCCACAGATGAATCTGAAGCATATAAGGCACTTTTTAAGGAATTCCGTGATATTTTGCTTGATCCTATGAAGGGATGCCGGGGATTGACCCTTCCATTATGGTCCACAAGATTAAAACTTATCCCACGGCTAAACCTATCAGGAAGAAACTGCGGCAAGTCCATCCTAGGAAGGCCGCAACTATTAAAGCTGAGATTGAGAAACTTCTGAAAGCTGGTTTTATTTATCCTATACCTTTGACGGAATGGGTATCGAATGTTGTCCCTGTCAATAAAAAGTAGGGCACCATTAGAGTCTGCATCGACTTTATGGATTTAAATAAAGCTTGTCCCAAGGACAACTTTCCTACCCCGCACATCAATCAGATTATTGACAACTGTGTTGGAAGTGTCATCTTTTCATTCATGGATGGCTTCTCCAGCTACAATCAGATTGAGATATTTCTCGTCGATCAGCATAAGATGACATTCATTTGCCCATGGGAAACCTTTGCATATAAGAAGTTACCTTTCGGCTTGAAAAACGAAGGAGCGACATTCCAGTGTGCAATGTCCTATGTGTTTCATGACATTAAACATATTGTTGAACCATACCTTAATGAACTCCCTGCTCATTCACAGCGACTGAAGGACCATCCTGGTCATCTTAGAGACATATTCTTGAGATGTCGTCATTATAATATACGGCTCAATCCGCATAGATGTGTTTTTTGCATTGAGATGGGACGTCTACTTGCATTTGTGGTATCCAAAGATGGCATTCGGATTGATCCTTTGAAGACTGCCACTATCATTAATCTACCAGCCCCAACAAACATCCTTGAACTCCAAATTTTGTAGGGGAAGGAAAACCTTCTCTACCGTTTCGTGTGCAATTTTGCTGAGAAAACGCATGGTTATATGCGTCTCCTCAAGAAGAACACTCCATTCTTCTAGGATGACTAGGCCCAACGTGCCTTTGATAGTCTTAACCACGCTCTAAATCATTCACCCATGATACACCCCCCAGATTATTCAAAGGATTTTCTCTTGTATATTGATGCCTCTGCTACTACCATTGCCATGGTTTTAGTGCAGGACAATCTCCATGGTCAGGAGCATGTGATTTATTATGTCAGTAAGAATCTTATTGATTCTGAAACCCATTATTCACATGTGGAGAAGCCATATTTGGCCACGGTCATTGATGTGCAAAAATTTCGTCACTACATTCTGCTTTACACTACCACCGTATTGGCAGACCAGAACCCGATGTACTACATTCTGACTCGTTAGGTACTCGGGGGCAAGTAATCCCATTGGATCATCATCCTTCAGGAGTTCGATCTTGAGTTTTCCAAGGAAACATCAAAGAAATCCTTGGTTTTTGTTGATCTTATATGTGAACTTCCCTATGCTACCACAGAATCTGAGCCCAACGATTCATTTCCAGATGAATTCCTATTCCTAATTAGCACTACTAATCCTTGGTATGGATATTTTCTGATTTATCTCTAGACCCAACGTTTTCAGCTGCATTTATCTCGTGATGATCATTGCCACATCTGTCACCACGCGAAGTACTACCTTATCTTGAATGATACCTTGTATAGACATGGGATTGACTCCATTCTCTGGTGATGCGTGTTGGGCTCTGATCTACAAATGTGAATCAAAACTTAAATTTAAATCAATCCGGGTTAGTAAACTTCGAGACACATCCAGGTTTTAGGACTTAGGAGCTAGACTTATCTGGAATTTAGCTAACTATAAATTAAATCCATTGACAGATGAACAACACTGCAACTTACAGATACAAAATCCTTTTTACAAAGGTGACTTCATTTGTTTCTTTTTAAGCACACAGTAATTGATTCATGAAAGCAAAAGGACTGAGATTAAAAATCAATTTTAAATGGTAAATCTAACCCTAGGCTACAGACTACAGGGTTCTACCAGTGCTGAATGAACAAATACCAATTAAAATCTCTTACAAGACAGTGTTCATAATTTGTAAATGTCCTTTACCACTTCACCATTGAATAAACATCAATACATAATACTCAAAATATCGTGGTCTGATCCATTAATGCTTCCAATATTTAATCAGTAAAAGAACAGCGTTTACCCAATATTGCCAGTGATATACAACACGATAGAAATTGTAGGTTGAACCATGAAATGAAAGGAACAAAGCATTAATAAAATCAATTAAAAACTTAACTAAATTTGTTCTACAATTGATAAACTAGGAACTACAGGGTAACACATACCAATAGCACGATTTAGTTAACTTGCATCAACAGGAAATCGCTGCAATCCCCAAATCGCTACACCGGCAATGTAAAAGTGTGTGAAAACTCAACGATGGGGGCCCTCCAAAGCCTTGCTCCACACACAGTAAAAGATTTACAGTACTAAAACTTGATATGCATTCACCATAAATTGTTTTACACAGCAATACCACGTAGTTCAGAAGCAAAAATGCGTTCCTCTTCAAAATCGTGATGGTTCTTCATTGTCTTGTGAAGGATTTATACAAATTCAAAATAAAACTAGAAATGCTAAAATTATGCAACTAATTAATGAGAATAGCTAACGAGATCCTCATCAGAATCGTGAGACTCCACAAAATCAAAGTTGTTCCTTCTTTTGTGCTGGATGTAGAACAGGTGGCCGCCCTTGACTGAAGTTGACTTGACATCTGTACAGGCCACATCACCTAACTGTTGAATGTTCATCCATCTGTGGACACTAAGGGTCCATTCTCTATCTTTCATTTCCCTCCTAGCTGTCCTGCAAATGCTCAATCTTGGAGTTAATACGGGAAGTTAGTACATCCCGTAGTCTAAGTAAAAATCCTAGTTAAATTGCTTAAAAAGTCTTAAAACTCAATTTATTAGAAAGCAATGACATTATACCTCTTTAACCAAGGTTTATGGATGAACTTTAAAGCTTTCTACTCAATATGGATGTTTTATGAAGGAAATGAAAGATATCTAAGAGGCAAAAAGGGGTAAAAAACGGTGCCCAACATCTCCCCCAAGAGGAAACTGCTACATGTCCTCATGCCAAAAACTTTGACCCTGTTCAAAAACCAAAATTTTACTGCTGTTTATTCTGCTTCTAGTATTCTGTCTGTGATGATGCATCTATTTATGCCCGAGATGCATAGAGGATATTCAACCTTTCATACTTAGCCTTGTAAACCTTCCTTTGCTTGTACCATCTATAGGCTTGTTTAGTGATGCATGTTCTCTGAACCTTTAGCTTCCAATTAACTTCCCTTAACTTCTCATTCGTTTGTTCAAGTTCCTTTAGCTCAAGTTTCAATCTCTTGATATCCTTACTATTTTTGGAAGCTTTCTTTTTCTTCATCTTTATTGGAAGCTGCTCAGAATTTGCATCCATACCCAATTCTCCATGCTCTTGTGCTGAATGCTCTTTTTCCTCTTCCATAGCCTGCCGTTCTGAGAAGAGAGAACTTGAACCTTTGGGTAATTCCTATTTTAACTGCTTTCCTTTTTCTTTTTCCTTCTAGTCTAAGAAGAGGTTGATCTTCTTTGTTTTCCTGATCACCTCATCAGGATCTAGGATATCTTGTCCTTTTTCAACTGCTGGATCTTCTCCTGGACTCTCCAAAGTCTGTATATGTTCCTCATCTTCTAATGCTGATTGACTTTGAGCTTGCTTGTATTTTCTTGACTTTCTCTGATAGGTGGTGAAGAGCTGATCTTGTTTTTTATACTGTTTTTCTTTCTTCTTCACACTTCTAGTTTGTATCCTTCTCTGAGGCTGTTTTGAACTTGCTGCCTCAGAGTTGTCCTCATCATCAATAATCAGTAATACTTCCTTCTTTTTCTTCTTCCCCTTTGGCGGTTTTGAGCTTGTTGCCTCAGGGTATGTCAGCATCAGCAATTCATCTTCCTTTGAGCCTTCTTCAAGTAACTCTTCCTGCTCTTCAAATTGATTATGAACTAGAAACCCTGACCATGTCAAATTCTGTCTTTGTAATTCATGCTGGATAATGATTTTAATAAGACCACAGTGGAAAAGACTTGTTACCTTGTCTTTTGGACGCCTTTGGACAGCCTTAGCCATCTTAGTTAGACTCTGAAGCAGGAAGTAAGGCATATTGATTTCATATTCACCCTTTAGATGTTGTAGAAGCTTGATGTGATAAAGGTAAACAATGCTAAATCTTCCTTCACAAGTAATAAATTTCTGAATGATGTAAACTATTTCATCCCATGGATGAACTAGCCAACTTCTTGGTATCCCTTTTTTCCAATTGACTGAACCTGCCCTAGACCTGCACAAAAATGGCATCCATACTTTCTCTTTAAACTGTTTAGTTTTGAAGAACCTTTCCCCCTGCTGTGGCAGATCAGTAACTTGAGCTAGGATGTCTTCTGACAGTCTAAATTGCAAATTCCCCACTCTAACTCTTTCTCCATCGAAGGTCTCAGTAAAAACTAGACTAGCCTGCTCATTGTGCCCATTAAATTTTTCAAAGAAATTGATCCACTGCTTATTTGCAAAAATCTCAAGGCAACTTTCATGAATATCATTGGGATTAAATGTTGCTGGTTCCAATCTAGCTGACATTTTGGATTTAAAAGGAAAACAGGAACCTTTCAACCTTTAACTCTGTTTCTATCTTCCTTTCCCACAACAATACTCTGAATTTGTGAAGTTTTTGTTGGTCTAAAACAGAGTATCCAGCAAAGAAAAGGGGTTTAAGCTTACCTCTTCTCTGGTGTAACCATTTTTACTTCTTCCTGTATGATTTTCACAGAGATTGGTGTATCCACAGCTTCTCTTTCACTGGCTGTCTTCTTTCCTGCGCGATTATCTTCAGCAATTGGTGTCTCTGTAACCTACGGCCTCTTCCCACTGTCAATTGTCTTCAGCAAATGGTATATTTAAACTTCCTGTAGCTCATGGCCTCTTTGTTTCTGTCAATTATCTTTATACAGCAATCGATTTTGCAGAGCAAAAATTGGACTCGGCCTCTAAGAGAATGACCAAATCGTGATATATAATGCATAAATCAATCTCTTTTATGTGCTATCGTGGGCATCATTCCACGTTTTTCTTCCATCATTTCATGATATGGCATTTCCATCTAATTATTTACTTAGGACAGAAAATAAAAGTAAGGTTTCGATAAAATATATTAATCTCTTTATATGCCCAATGTTTAATACATAAATTGGCAATATATACTTCGGTTCGTTATATACCCAATGTTTAATAAACAAGTTGTATAAAAGAATCTTTCTTTTCTCTTTAAAATAAACCTTTTTCTTTCTTAAAAACTGTGCTGAAGATGTATATATGCCTTGTTTTCTTCCTCAAATTAGCCAATGCATGATGCACTATATACATATACAAATGAGACCTTTGAAATTTCTTTATGTCAATGTTTCACTTTTGCTGAGAAAGAGACCTTGTTTATCTTCAACCCAATTGAAACTCTGCCTGTAGTATGCAATATGCATCCTGTAGAATGCAATGTATGTCCTGTAAAATGTAGTATATATCCTGTAGAGTCCAGTATAGATGTTATCTTTTTAAAAATTTCCTTGGGTTTGATCCTGACAACCATCCTGACCCCTAAGGTGGAAAATGAAGTGTTGGCAGAGGTGAGAAAAAATGGAGTGCTGATAGAGACTAATGAAAGGCAAATAAGGTATTGGCAGAGACTTATCAGAATAATGGCAATACTAGGTAGTCAAGCTTGCAATAATTGGTAAAATGTCATCACTTAAGAACAAAAAGAATTCTGAAACTTTTTAAACATAAAACTATAAATTCTTACAGACTT